>JAODAL010045459.1:0-31913 GCA_025379985.1 Phyllomedusa bahiana
TGTACACAATATTCCATAGGGGTCAAACCAGGATTTTGCATTTGGTAGAATGATGTTTTCATCATGTGCATCTATGCCCCTTTTAATACACCCCATTATCCTATTTGCCTTGGCAGCTGCTGTCTGACACTGGCTGCTACAATTAAGTTTACTGTTTACTAGGATTACCATGTCCTTCTCCATGTCACTTTTTTCCAGCATTTTTCAATCATGGAATGGATTTTTCCTTCCAATGTGAATAACCTTGCATTTAATTTGTGTTGATTACTTTATAGAGCTTAGTATCATCTGCAAAGATTGATATTCTACTATACAATCCATGTATAAGATCGTTAATAAATATAATAAAGAGAATAGGGCCCAATACTGAACCCTGTTGTACTCCACTGGTAACAGGGATCCAGTCTGACTATGTTTCCTATCACTTTGTTTCCTATCACTAAGAAAGTTACATACCCACTTGTAAGCACTTTCCCTCAGTCCAAGCATTCTCATTTTACTTACCAACCTTTTATGTGACACAATTCAAATGCTTTAGAAAAATCTACATATTTGATGTCCAATGCTTCACCCTGATCCAATCTAGAACTAACTTCCTCATAGAAGCTGAAGAGATTAGTTTGACAGGACTGATCCTTCATAAACCCATGCTGTCACACAGTTATACATTTATATTCAGTGAGAAACTCCAGTATAGCATCTCTTACAAAACCTTCATACATGTTACTTACAACAGAGGTTAAATTTACCGGCCTATAGTTTCCAAGATCACTTTTTGAACCCTTTTTGAATATTGGCATCACATTTGCTATGCGCCAATCTTTTGGGAAGTACCTCGTTATTATACAGTCCATAAATATTAAGAAATATTAAGAAAGGCAGAGCTGTACTTCTTCCTGGGTTGGACTAGAAACATTTAAGGTAGAGTTTATCAGCATTTAAATGCAGAATATGCCCAAAATTAAGAATGCAAGTATTTCCATGGTCCGACATTGCGGCCAGAATAGGCCTTCATCAGGGACCAAGATATGGGAGAGGAGAACTGGAGTACTGGAGAGTGTCATTGATGAAGGTATATTCCAGCCACAACATCGGACTATGGGAATACTTGCATTCTTAAATTTGTGCATATTATGCATTTAAATCGAGAGTTGATATTGCCATATTCTGCCATATGTGCTTGTGATTTAATAAATTTAGTTACTCAGATTGCCATAGGAGTGCCAAGTATTATCTTTACAATGTCCTATTCTGTGTAGATAGATATATCTAAACAGAGATTGAAAAACCAAATTTGAAAACCACGCCAAAAACTGCACAAATAGTTTTCTGCTCAGCTTTTAGCCGCCATTTTCCTACTGATATACAGTGAATTATTGAACATGTTGCAGGCTTTGTGAAAATATGATTTTAAAATCTTATCTCAGAAAAGATGAGCTGGTTAGACTTCAACTCAGATTTTCTATTGCGGTCTATGGGCATGGTTTTACAGCCAGATTTTGACGGTTCTCAAATCCAAAATCTGTGTCAAAACCAGTCAGTAAAACCATGCCTTACAGACATACGCTTAGGCTTCTCTCTCTCTTCCAAGTGGATGTCTGATCACAAACTTTCACTCATGCAGTGGCGTAGCTAAAGAGGTTGCAGCAGTCGCACTTGCGACCGGGCCCCTGAGCCAGGGGGGGCCCACGGGCTCCCCTTCACCACTCAGCTACGATTGTTATGTTTTTCAAGGGCCTAACGATCATAGCTTTCCCCCCAATCCCCCCCCCACCCGGCAGCACACTTTTCACCGCAGGACTGTCTTCACCCGAGCAGGAAGCAGAGCGAAAGTCCCCGAGCATCCCAAGGAGGGGGGAGAAAGGGGAAACACGGGGGAAAACACCAAAACCGCTCCGGGCTCCCAGGGAGCGGCCATCACTCCACCCCCTGCCAGGGCAGAGATCGAAAGTTTTTAAAAAGTAAGTGTAAACCCCGCAACTCACAGTCGTCACTGAAAAGATGCACAATATGTATGCACAGGCACATTACAGGCTCACAATATATGTTTTAATTGTATCCTTTTGGTTTTCATAACATGCTGCATGCGGGGGAAATTTTTTAGTTCCAATAAAAATTTCTGTGAGACTACAAAATACCCCATATTGCGCTAGATTGGGCCCTTTAAAAAAATTTAAGCATATCCCAGTGGGGGGGGGATATTTTGTGGGACATGTAGTTTCCACAAACAGCTTTAATGGAACTACAAGTCCCCAACATGGGCTGCCACACAAGCCTCTCATGTATCATAAGGTTACACATTACAAGCACAAACTTATCTATCTATCCTATCTATCTATCTGTCTATTTTATTTTTATTTTTATCTGTCTATCTATCTATCTATTTTATTTTATCTATATCTTTCCTATCCCCCCCCCCAATTTATCTTCTATTTTTCTATCTTTATATCTTTTTCTATTTTTATATTTTCTATCTATCTTTCAATCAATCTATCTACTCATATCTATCTATCTCATAACCCAAACCCAAAAAACCCCATCCTTTATCTATCTATCCTTTAATCCCCCAAAATTTCTATCTTTATCTATTCCCCATTCTATCTATCGGGGGTCTAAAACAGGCCCCCGGAAATTCCATTTAAAAAGGGCATAGGGCATTTCCCCCGGGGGGGGGGGGGCATGGGGGGGGGGGGCCGGGGGCCGGGGGAGGGGGCCGGGCCCTTTGGGAAAAAGAGGGGGGCGGGGGGGTTTCCCCCCTCGGGGGGGCCCCCCCGTTGGGGGCCCGGGGCATCGAAAGGTTTTGGGGCCGCAAAAGGGCGATATCGAAGGGCCCTGGGTCAGGGGGGCCGAACAAAGGGCCCCCCCCGAAAATGTTTTGTTTATTTGGGTCCCAGGCCCAGCCAATTTAGGGCCCTTTACCCGGCCCCCCGCCCTTTCACCGCAGAAGGGGGAGGGGAAAACCCGGTGAGTATTATTATTATTTTTTTTTTTTAACCCAATTTGGGGCCTGGGGGCCCACCTTTTATTCTGGCCCCTTCCTACCTAATATGGCCCTTCCTGCCATATTACTGGCCCCCTTCCTGCCTGCCCATATACTGGCCCTGAAAATGCCAGACCTTTTATACCCGGCCCTTCTTGCTTCCTATAACTACCCTTCCTGTTTCTACCATATCCCGGCCCCCGGGCCCGCCAACAAATATACTGGCCCCTTCCTACCCCATATACTTGGCCCCCCCCAAAGCCTGGCCCATATACTGGCCCTGCCTACCGACCCAATTCTGGCCCTTTTCCCACCCCCCTTATTTTTGGCCCCTTTTGCCCGCCTATAAGCCCGGCCCCTGCCTGCCGACCCTATAAATTGGGGGACTTCCTACCCATATACTGGCCCTTCCCGCCTGCCTATAAATTTGGCCCCCGCCGCCCACCCATATACTGGGGCCCTTTTCCCACCTATATTTCTGGCCTTCCTGCCTGCCAATATACGCCCTTCCTGTCTAAAAAAGGCCCCCCCTGGCTATAACCGGCCCCGCCTGCCTATAAAACTTGGGGCCCCGCCCGCCTACATACTGGCCCTGCCCGCTAACATACTGGCCCTTTCCTGCAAATAATGGCCCGGCCTTTTCTTATAAAATGGCCCGCCCCCTTTAACTTATATACTGGGCCCTTTCCGCCTTTATATATTCTTTTCTTCCGCCTATATACTAGCCCCTTCCCTGCCCCCCATTTTAATGGGGCCCCCCCCTGCCTATATACTGGCCCTGCCTGGGCTACAAACTACCCTGCCTGGCCACATACTTTCCCTGTCCTGCCCCCAAAAATACCCCGGGCCCCCCCTCCCCAAAATACCCCGGCCCCTGTTTGGGGTAAAATTAAAAGGCCCTGTTGGGAAAAAAACCCTTGGGCCCCGAAATGCCCTCTAATTTACCCGGCCCTAACCCCCGGCCCCGCTTAAACCCTGGGCCGGGGTTATACTGGGCCCTGGCTGGGGTAATTACTTGGCACTAACCCGGCTAATTTTTCCCCTTGCCCTAAACCCGGTTAAAATTATGGCCCAAATTGGTAAATTTCTTGGGGAAAAACCCCCCCTAAAACTTAAACTGGGTGTTTTCTGGGGGGGGCAGCCCCCAGCCCCGGGCTGATTTTCGAGGGCCCCCGCCCCAATCCCCGGCCCATTAAAATTGGGGGCCCCCCCCTAGCTAACCTTTTAGTTAATGGGGGCAAAAACCCCAGCTACCCGGCCCCATTTAAATGGGGCCCATCCCCCATTCTACCTTTGGGTTAAAATTTCCCGGGGTTTGGCCCTTGTCTACCTACCATTTAATGGAGGAAAGGGCCCCGTTTTACCCCAACCAAAAATGGGGGTCTAAAAATATTTAACCATGCCATTAAAATTTACTTTTTTTTTTAATTTTTTTAATTTTTTTGGGTCTAACATACGCTTTTTTGGGGTATAAATTAAAAAACTTTTTAATTGTTTTTTGGGGGGGGCCCCCCCCAAAGGAAGGGACCTAATTTCTATTTGGGGGTTATGGATAGTGACTTGTAAAGATTTGGGAAAATTTATAGGAAAGGGCTGGAAAAAGAGAAAGGGGTCTAAAAAATTTTTTTGTGGTTTAAATTTTTACAGGGGGGCCAAATAAAGGGAACGGGAGAAGGGGAAAAACATTTGCAAAAGCTGTACCCGGACGGAAGAAAAATATGGGGGAAAGGGAAAAAACTCATCAGTTGGGAAAAAAATCCAAAGGGAGATTTTGGGGACAGATGGGGAAAGGGAAAAGGGAAGAAAAACCCCAACCCCCCATTCAGACATGAAAGGTCCCCTGTTGATCCCTGCTGTCAGGGGGGATTTTTTTTCTGTGTTGAATCAGTTTCTGTATGATTGGGGTGGTTGTAATTTTTAAATTGGGGCTTTTTGTAGTTCATGTAGGGGGGTTTTCCCCGATTAAAATTTTAAAAATGCCACCTGCTCGGTTTTTCTTGGGACCACTTTTTCTTTTTTGGTTTGTGTTTTATACATTAACTGCTTTTGCCCCTCTTTCACAAAAACGCCCCAAAAACACATCAAAAATGCTCTGTGGGGAAGGCACCCTTATAGTGAAATTTTTTTTAGAGGTGGCGAGGTGCGGGAAAAAAGGGGGAAATTTTTTAATCTATTTTAATATTTTTCTATCTATCTATCTATCTCTCTATTTTAAACTTTCGCTAGGGCAAAAATGAAATAAAAAAAAAATGTCAAAATAAAAAAAAAGGTTAAAAACATCCCCCTTTTTTCCATTTTTCAAAATAAAAAAATAAGAAAAGGGTTTAAAAAAATTACACATAAAAATTTGGTTAAACACTACATTCGTAAAAAAATTTTGTTACTTTTAAAAAATTAAAATGGGCCCCAGTATGGCGGGCCCAAAAGGGGGTTTATGGGAATGGTTTTTTTAAATTCAGAAACATACAGTGGTTTTTTTTTAATTTTTTCCTTATTTCTGGGGATAAGTGGGGGGTATTATTTGGTCTTTGTAATTTATTTTTTATTTGGCAAAATCTGTTCTTGGATTTTTTTTCGGGGCCTGACATGCGATTAATGTGGAAGTATTTTTTTGGGTCCCCTTAAAGGTATATGGCTTATTTACTTTAAAGTGGTGAAAGGGGTATTTGGGGGGGGTATTAAAAGGCTTGGAAAAGTGATTTTGTCATATATTTTGGTGGTATTAGTCAAATATATTTGGGGTGAGACTGGGATATTTGTTGGGTTTCCCCATGGGTGGATTAGTTTTTTGGGCCCTTTGGGATAACTGCAGAATACAGATAACAAATCAATTAAACTGTAAGGTATAAACTCTAAAAAAAATTAGCCCCCCTCCAAAAAAAAAAAAAATGTGCAATTGCATTTTTTTCCTGTTCACCCCTCAATTTTTTTTTTTTTTGGGTGGGGGGGAGGAATGCTTTGGATGAATAATTTGTTTTTCTTTTTCTCCACTATCTGGTCCCATCTAAAGTTAGTTTTCTTGTATGCGATAATCCCTTTAAGTAGAAATAAATTCCCGCAGCATACAACACTGCAGATATCCTTTACACCAAGTAGGGAACCTGTTGTTAAAAAGTATTGGTCCACAGCCATTGTCAGAGTGTAAGGGGGCCAAGCTTAAGTTTTGCACCCGGGCCCATGAGTCTTTAGCTACGCCCCAGCACTCATGTCTTTGTTGCTGGGCAGCTCCTCTGCGGTAACCCTCTTTGTCACCTCTCCCACAACGGCCAGTAGCTGCTCCTTACATACAGGCAAGGTCTACCCGGGTTGTTGAAACTGTTTAGGACAGAGGACTTTAGGGGTCCAATTCTTAAGACAGGTGCAGGTCCAAAAGGTGGGGCCCATGCCTATTACACATTTGTAGCATATCCTATGAATATGCTATAAAAGTCTCAGATTGCAAATTCCTTTTAATATTTAGTTTAGTGATACAGGTAGCTCAGTGGTTAGCACTGTTGTCTTGCAAGCACTGGGGTCCTGCATCTGAGTCCAACCAAAGACAACATGTGCAAAATGAGGGGCCAGAGCCAGGTGCAGCCATAAGGAGGGGCCACACATGACCCGGTGGGGTGCAATGAGAGGACAATAATAGGGTGTGGGTAGAGCTTAGGATGAGAGGGGAAGATTACAGAAGAACCTGCACACGGAGCAGGAGGCAGGCACACATAAAACAGAATGAAACTGATAGTGTTGCGCTCTGCTTTCCTACCACATTAAAAATGACTTCATTTGAGTAGCTCTTTGATGTGTTGCTCTTGGCAGCGGACTTGCAAGGTACCGAATGGCTCCGTGTGCGGGATGTGATTAGTGGAGCGTCAGCGTCGTCAGCCGTTCCGTCTCCTAACTCCACAAAGGCTTAGCCCTAACAATAATCCTAGGGTTAGGCTTTGCCACAAGAGCCGGGGACCCTCCAGGTCGGGTTGGTTAGTCTGGAGCTAGAGCCTGTATCGCCCGGCCTGCGAGGAATCTGCATCGCTGGCCTGGCCGAGTGGGGTATAGTAGGCCTCAACCTGCCCCTGAGTTAGGGCCTGCTATTGCCCCTGAATGTGGTGCTCCTTCCCCTGCGGCATGTACTCCTGGCGATGAGCCAGTTTTTCTCTCCTTATTCTAGAGAAATTTAATTTGGATAAGGGGGAAAGAGACGAGAGTAAGCAAGAAAAGTAGGAGAAGTGACGGAAGTGGCTCATTCCGCAAACGTTCAACAACTTGTTGCAAGTCTCTGCAATTTTAGCTAACGCATTGGTGGGGAGAATGCACCGGAGAATTGTTCGGCTTTGTTCTGTTATATGAACGCAATTGGGGAGGCTTATTGAGTTTATGGGGTCAGGCCTGGCTCTTTTACAATGAGCAGTTTCACCAGCATAAGGCGGTGCAGCAGAGCATTTAGTAGGACCACAAGGACATTGGTCTTTGGCTTCAGATCATGGCACCTATTCACTTCGGCCAGCCTTTTCAAGTTTGGGTCAGTTTTACTGCTAAAACAGGTGCTTTGGGAGCTGCAGGGGTCCGGAGAGGTGGGGGGTCAAAATCCTGGCTTGTGTTGGCAGTTTAACGAAGGCCAATGTAGATCTGAGCCATGTTGCTGGTTCAGACTCCTTTATTCTGTCTGCAGTGGATAGTCGCATGGGTCAACCCACTGTTTTAAAAGAGGGAAGGTTAAGGGTTCCCATAGTAGTAGCCAAGGGGGAGATTCCAATGAGGAGCAGCATAGAAAGGAAGTCCCAGCCTCCAGCCCCCTTTTTTATTGTTGTGTCTGGCTCATCTCTCATTGAGTCTTTTGGTTGTCTGGGATGTGCAGTTGGTCTATCTGAGTGGTTCTAGTTTGCCTATTTGTTTATCATAGTGGCCCTTGGTGGTTAGGGGTCCGCAGAGTTGGTAAAAAATTGGTGTGCGGGAAGTCATAACTGTTATGGCCCCACAATTTTTATGGTGTGTAATTCGGTTGGTCTGGCAAAGGTGGGGCTCTTTAGGATGGGGTCCCTGGGAGCTGGCGAGCATTTCAGCCATCAGTGTGTCTGCAGTGTCATTGAGCCTCTAGATTGCATCTTGGGGTAATACTTCTATGGAGGTTGTTATTTTTTTGGTTAAGTTCACCCAATCTTTGTATCTCCAAGGACGTCATCATCATTTGTGTTCTTTGTGTTGGATGATAGTGGGGTTGTTGGTACTTATGTGAAAGATTATTTACATGTTTGTATTTTTGTTAAATAAAATGGCTGCTGTGGCCAAGTGTATCCAAAAGACTGTTTCCGTGTTTATTCCGTGGGTGGTGAGGTGGGCAGTGTGGGTTGGATTAGTGGAATAAAATCTGAAGCGAATCTGCATTGCATAGGGTCAAAAAGGCTCCCAAACCTTTAAAATATACTGATAGTTTCATCTGGGATTTAGACTGTGAGTACCAATAAGGACGGTGAGAGATGACAATCTCTGTGCAGTGCTGCAAGATATGTTAGCTCTAAGCAAATGAAAAAAAAATATCTGCATGCATCTTGTTTTCTAATGAACACCACTGTAATTTCACATAAATGTTAAATCTTACCAGGTAATTTTAGCAGATAGGGAGAATCGACAGTACAGGAGGAATCATTAACTTTATAACTTGTCTCTATGGAAAAAACACATAAATATCAGGTTAAATACTATTATGGTTTTTATAAAAAAAAAAATTTTATTCTTGGCAACTAGTCATCCAGAACTATCCGAAGCAGAACTGTTATTCTGTATTTTAGTCCTCACAATAATCAGAGCACTATACTAAGCTTCTCAGATATTGCTTTCTAATACACACTGCATTGCTGGTCAATCTCATACTGGTAAAAGCCATATATGTCCAGATCAGATACCTGGGTAAGGGCATTCTCATATCACAATATTTATATCCGGTTATATAACCCAATATGAGACAAAAAAAACCACAAAAAGTAATATAAACCTGGGGTTCAATAAAAGCTAATAATTAATATACGATTAAAAAGATAATAATAAATATACACTAATCCTTACACTTATCCCTTACAAAAAGCCACAACTACCTATCACAAAAGTGGAGAGACTGCCCCAATAAGGGCGCCCCCACCAGGAACCTAAACTACCAGATCCTAGTATAGCCCTATAGTAAATATGCAAAGTGCCCTTTATTAATGGTATATTAATAAAGGTTAATTTCTATTGAGCCCCAGGTTTATGCTACTTTTTGTGTCTTTTTGTCAATCTCATACTGGTCCATAAAACCTGACTGTAATGAGGAGTTGTTACTCCATAGAGTGATATCATTTCTGTAAAGAAAGCAATTCAAGCTGAGGAAGAGTTAGTAGAGGTGTAACTTGAAGTTCCTGGGCTCTAATGCAAAGAGTGAAATGGGTCCCCCATACCTATTTCAAATACAGGCATCTTATGTGGCAGACAGTCTTTTGGGCCCCTTTCTGCCACAGGGCCCATTAGCAACTGATGCCACTGCAGTTCCCATAGCTCTGCAGTTCCTATAGTTATGCCCCTGAGTGCGACCACAAAATTCAGGGGCATTGAAATTAACTCACAGATAGAAAAGCACTGCAAGCATTCAAGACTACTCAGGTCTCTTCATCCGGTGTACTGTATAGATATATATATATATATATATATATATTCAGTATCTCACAAAAGTGAGTACACATTTTTTTTTATATCTTTTCATGGGACAAAACTTAAGATATGACACTTTGATACAATGTAAAGTAGTCAGTGTATAGCTTGTATAACAGTGTATGTTTGTTGTGCACTCAAAATAACTCAACAAACAACCATCGATGTCTAAATCGCTGGCACAAAAAAGTGACTACACCTCTAAGTGAAAATGGACAAATTGTGCCCAAAGTGTCAATATTTTTTGTGGCCACCACTATTTTCCAGCACTGCCTTAATTCTTTTGGGCATGGTTTTAATTAGAGCTTCACAGTTTACCACTGGAAGTTGAGGATTTCCCACAGGTTCTCAATAGGGTCTAGGTCTGGAGACATGCACCTTTCCCCTTATTTTCATTAGCAAGGCAGTGGTCATCTTGCAGGTGTGTTTGAGGTTGTTATTATGTTGGAATACTGCCCAGTTTCAAAATAGAGGAGATCATGCTCTGCTTCAGTATGTCACAGTACATGTTGGCATTCATAGTTTTCTCAATGAACTGAAACTCCCCACAGCCGGCATCACTGTCTGTCCGCTGTCTCTGACATCATGTCCTCTCTCTATCTGAAACTAAATCTCACTAAAACGGAACTTCTAGTCATCCCACCTCTACTAACTGACCTCACCCTGCTATTTCTCTCTCAGTGTGTGGCACCACCATAACTCCTAGGCACCAGGCCCGATGCCTTGGGGTTATACTAGATTTTGATCTGTCCTTCACCCCATATATCCAATCCCTTGCCCGCTCCTGTCACCTGCACCTAAAGAACATCTCCAGAATCTGTCAGTTTCTCACTGTGGAAACAACTCAAACTCTCATTGTTGCTCTTATTCATTCTCGTCTTGACTACTGTAACTCCCTACTTGTTGGTCTTCCTCTCTGTAAACTCTCCCCTCTTCAATCGGTCCTGAATGCAGCAGCCAGGCTTGTCTTTCTGTCCAGCCACTATACTGATGCCTCTACCCTGTGTCAGTCTCTGCACTGGCTGCCTATTCAGTACAGAATACAACATAAACTCATCACTCTCACGCATAAGGCTCTCCACAGTTCTGCATCCCCATACATCTCCTCCCTCATCTCTGTCTACAACCCTACCGGCTCTCTCCGCTCTGCTACTGATCTAAGACTACACACCTCACTCATCCGAACCTCCCATGCCCGTCTCCAAGATTTCTCACGTATTGCACCAGTTCTCTGGAACATGTTACCCCATGTGATCAGGCACACTCATAACCCTCACAGTTTTATGTGCGCTCTGAAAACGCATCTTCTTAGACAAGCCTATCAAGATCCCTGATTGTTAACCCCCCCAAATTCTGTCACACATTCGTCACTTCCTGCACTTTGGCACCCACAGGCACTTATCTGTATATAGATGTATGGTTGGGATGGCAGGTTCATCCACTTTTTATGTATACTACCCTATATTTATGTAACATGGCAGGACCATTGTAAACCAAGCACTTGTCACCCTTTGTTTCACCCATACACCCTAATAGATTGTAAGCTCTTGCGCGCAGGGCCCTCACACCTTGTGTCTCATTTGTCAGTAGCTTTTTTATAATGTAATGTCTGGTTCGTCTGTACTTATACCCTCTATATTGTAAAGTGCTGCGGAATATGTTGGCGCTATATAAATAAAGATTATTATTATTATTATTATATCACTCATGCAGTCCTAAATCATGCTTGACTGTAGGCAAGACAAACTTTTCTTTGTAGTTGTCATGATTGTGCCTGACAGACCCTCAGCTTTGAGCTCTGGTCACCAACCATGGCCATTGCAACAAAAACCATGGTTTCAGCTGTAGTTTCTTTATATTTCTTTTCACCAATGTGAACACTGTCATACTCTGCTCTGTTATTTGATTCCTGGACAACGCCCGTAGTCAGTGTCCTTCAGCACTCAACTAGTTAACTTATTTCCTTGCAAGTCTTTTTGATTGACAGTTTTGTATTCCAACCTGGTCTTTTGTTGCTGCCACCTATCACCTCTATTCTTTGTTCTCTGATGTGTTATGAAGGGTTCCTGTCCCATTTCTCCTTGCCTGCAATACTGGTTACCTTTTGTGCCTGTAAGCTAGCCTGTTACTCTTTCTTGCTTTACCTGTTACCTGTAATTGGCTAAGGGACTATTCCTCTGCTTTAATGATTCTGTACGGCTTCTCACGACTGTTGATGACCTGGCTAGTTTGACCTTCTGTTATTGTGTTTAGTGTCTGCTTTGTCTGCGTCTTGTGTATTCACCTACTCAATGTATCTCGCATTCTTCGTTGGGGCTGACCTGCAGGGCCGGTCCTAGGGGCGGGCAGGGCGAGCGATCGGGGCGCCGCGGCTCCGCTCACCCGCAGGGGGCGCCGCGACCGCCCACCCTGAGGATCGCTCCTGACTCTGCGCGACTGTTTTATAACAGTCGCGCAGAGCCAGCAGCTGCAGGGAGGAGGTGTTCCCGTCCTGCCTCCTCCCCTGTATGTATCACTGAGCGCCGATACATACACAGCGTTGCAGGGGGCGCACGACTTTCACCGCGCCCCCTGCGACGCTCGATCTCCTCGGCTGGCAACTCTGCCGCCGAGGAGATCCCTGGGAGCTGCGTGCAGCGTAAGCAGCATGATGACGTCACGCTGCCTACACCACTGAGCAGCTCCCACCGCTGAGCAGCTCCGGACTGGGAGGCGCGGACTGAGGTGAGTACTATTTTGTTATTTTATAATTACTTACAGGGGCATCGCTGGCTACAATGGGGGCACACTGGCTACAAGGGGGGCACACTGGCTACAAGGGGGGCACACTGGCTACAAGGGGGGGCATCCTGGCTACAATGGGGGCACACTGGCTACAAAGGGGGCATCCTTGCTACAAGTTGTTTTGTACTTCAGGTGCATCCTCAGCAAAATTAATGTTACACAATAATGTGAGCAGGATGTGCACACTTTGCATTGTTTTACCAACATCTAATGTCATGCCAATTATTTGTGTATAAATAAAGCGCTCATCTTATGATGAGTGGGCATCTCTCTCAAGAAACCTATGTGTCTGTTAGTCAGTTTTCCCAGATCTATAATTGATCAGAGACTGATCAACTCATTTTTAATCAATAACCTGAGAATCTTTATGTAGAGAAACAATTTTTTTAGATCCTCTGAGTTCTTTGCCATGAGGTTCCATGTTGAACTTTCAATGACCAGTATGAAAGCGATAACAACAAATTCTACCCACCTGCTTCACATTCACACCTGAGACCTTGGAACACTAACAAGTCACAAGACATCATGGATGGAAAATCGCAAATTGGGTACAATTTGTCAATTTTCACATGTGTACTCACTTTTGGTGCTAGCGGTTTAGACATTGATGACTGTGTGTTGAATTATGTTGATGGCACACCAAATTTACACTGTTATACTGTACACTGACTACATTGTATCAAAGTGTAATATCTTCAGTATTGTCCCATGACAAGATATAATACAATATTTACAAAAATGTGAGGGGTCTACTCACTGTTGTGAAATGCTATATATTTCAAAATGGCATGGATTAATGCACTGTTTTTGTGACACTTTCTTTAGAGCAACATTCATAAATGTGTCTGGTCTTCAGAATGTGGTGAGACACACCCCCTTAGAAATGACACAGTCAAAAGTGTCTAGGATGTCGGAAGAAGCGACCGTTTTTGGGACAAATCTTTTATATTTATACATGTGTTTTTTCAAAATACCTTGTGATATATTGCCTGATGAAGAGACCTGAGCAGTTTTGAAAGCTTGCTTTTCAACGTCAGATCTTTGTGCTACCCATCAAAATGTATTATATCTTTAGGATTGCCACTTTATTTTTCTCTCTAAAAAACAATCAAATATTTTATGCTGTAATATGCTGTTAAGAATTGTGTCTCTCTGCCTGTAATTTGTGATATGTGGCAATATGTTGAAATTGTATTGCATTATTTATGCTAATGTACCCAGAGAATGTACCCAGAGAGTTCAGGTAGCATCCGGCGTGTAGAGTAGGAGGTGGTGAACCATTGTTTCCATTGTGTCACCAATACTGTGTTATATAATGATACTAGGAAGCATGGGCTACATGCTACTATGGGCTACTATGTGCTAACGTTGGGACTGGTTTCTGTTGCCTGTTATCTTCCTAATGTGACTCCTTTAAAAAAAAAAAAAAGACCTGCATAGAGAGGATATGTGTGAGAAAACTAAATAAACAAACCCCTAAGTGGTACTCACATAAACCCCTAAAGTATACAAAAGAAACAAATAGGAAGCTAATAGCAAATAGGGGTTGTTTATTTAGTTTTCTCACACAAACTGTATCCTCTCTATGTAGGTTTTTTTTTTCTTTACCATCTTTGCCCCTGGGTAAAAGTGACATGGAGAAGGACTTGGGAATCCTGGTGGACAGTAAACTTAATTGTAGCAGCCAGTGTCAGGCAGCAGCAGCCAAGGCAAATAGGATCATGGGGTGCATTAAAAGGGGCATAGATGCACATGATGAGAACGTTATTCTCCCATTATACAAGTCACTGGTTAGACCACACATGGAATATTGTGTACAGTTTTGGGCACCAGTGCACAGGAAAGACATTGTAGAGCTTGAACAGGTACAAAGGCGGGCAACAAAAATAATAAAAGGACTGGGTGGACTACAGTACACAGAAAGATTGGCAAGATTAGGGTTATTTAGTTTAGAGAAAAGAAGGCTTCGGGGGGACATAATAAATATGTTTAAATACATCAAAGGTCAATATAGAGATCTCTCCCAAGATTTATTTATACACAGGGCTGTATCTAGAACAAGGGGGCATCCTTTACGTCTTGAGGAACGAAAGTTTCTACATAAACATAGAAAGGGATTCTTTACTGTAAGAGCAGTGCGACTATGGAATTCTTTGCCAGAGGGACTTGTCATGGTGAATTCAATAACCGAGTTCAAACAGGGTTTGGATGCATTTCTGGAGCGTAATAATATAACAAGTTATAGTGACTAGGAGTCAGGAGAGGGGTCATTGATCCAGGGATTTTTCTGATTGCCAGATTGGAGTCAGGAAGGAATTTTTCCCTAAAATGAGGACAATTGGCTTCTACCTCATTGGGGGTTTTTGCCTTCCTCTGGATCAACACCTTAGCTGGCTGAACTAGATGGACGACTTGTCTTTTTTTAGCCTTACAAACTATGAAACTATGAAACTATCTGACATACTTTTTGAATTGGTATATTCTTGTGCCTTAATATGTATTATTGCAATATTATATCTTAATATTTTTTTTTATATATTTTATTTCCTTTATTAGTACATGCACTTTGAAAAAATAGGCTACATAAAAAGAATACAGAATGATCATTATTTACAATAATAACAAAATAAACACCTGCAGTGTATATACTAAGAGCTAGGAAATATTTCTGAACGAGCATTTTGAAGGAGAAGGAGGTGCCATTGAGGGAATTATGTGATATCTTTTATGAAAGTGGATGTTGTGGCACTAGAAGTGCTGTCCTGCAGTGCCTTTAAGTGGAGTTGAGGTATGTCTATAGAACTGTGTGTTTTTTGTGCCTAAGGGCAATGAGTGAGCAGAAAGCACTTTGTAACAGTAAGATCAGCTGCAAGACTGAGCAGAGGCAAACTTGCCAACCTTTAAAAATTGTTTAGAATCTTTGCCCCTTTTTATAGACCGCACACTAATTATCGCAAGCATCACTTTTTTCTTACAGGCCCCTTTTAGCATCGATAAATTATAATGACACCTTTTGTTTTACACATGTGGACATAATAGTGGGTACTCTTCCATTAAAGAGAGAGAAACTGATGATGGTCACTGAAATAACTTGAGACTGTCAAAAGAACAAATTTAAGTTTGCTGAAGATAAAGACATTGGGTCAGATGTATAAATACTGTCTCAGATTAGACAGTCATATGTTTTGTTAGTGTATCATTCATCAATATGTATGAAAGTAGCACATGGCATTGCACGTGGCAAATGCCTATTGTATTTGAATGGTGGTTCAACCAAAAAATAAAAAAATAAATATTTAAACTGATGATGGTGCTCCTATAAAACATTGAAAATAATGTGACCATAGGGACACAATATTATTAGAAATCTGACCTCAAAATCCGACAGTGTGGACTACAACTCCATTAGGATGGTTTGCAGTTGCATTTTTATGGTTTTTGAATCTGCATGTAAATCTGACAGGAATTGCTTGTTGTGTGGATGGGCCCTTAGGCCCCCACTTCCGTTCAGACCTTGGGTGGTTCTACAGCAGTGAGTAAAAAACAAAGTCAATCGACCGCACTCACAAATAGATGCAAAAATAAATTATTTATTGTGATCCACAGGCTCCAAATTGTGCAACTATAGAATAAAGTGACTTTCACTAACGTTTCGGTCATGCAGGACCTTTATCAAAACAGTCACAGTATATAGAGTCAAGGAATAGTAGACACAGGCCGTAACCCAGTGGAAAAAGGAGCCAATCTGGCAAGGAGAGGGCAACAGGGATGCGTCGGGATGCACGGACTTCCGGTACCGAAGGCATTGCCGCACGGAACACTTTGGGCGACATGTATGAAGCTCGCCTAGTCGGGGTGCGCTTTTCCGCTAGTTTTCCGGCGAAATCTGCGCCTGATTTACGTCGGGGCCGGGGCGCGCTCATACATACATTGTAAAGTCCGCCGCGCCTCGCCAGTGTTTGAGGCGCAGTGCGGGACCTAGGCGCAGTGCGGCGCTGCGCCAAAGATTCACCGCAGGAGGTACTGCACTCATACATGCGGGGAAAAGTCCGCCGCGCCTCGCCAGTGTGTTAGGCGCAGTGCGGGGACTGAGGCGGAGTGCGGGGCTGCGCCTAAGATTCGCCGTCCGAGGAGGTGCGCTCATACATGCGGGGAAAAGTTCCCTGCGCCTCGCCAGTGTGTGGGGCAAGGTTCGGGGACATGGGCGCAGTGCGGGACTTAGGTGCCGTGCGGGACTGCGCCGAAAATCTGTTCTGATGCGAGACAGGCTGGAAAACAGCAAGAAATCATTCCACATGTCCGTGCGGAGCATGAATCAAAAATCGCCTTTATAAAGGCGGAAAACATTCTCAGGAAAAGAGCTGAAACCTATAAAAAAAAATACATAAAACAAAATCACTTTCCAATATCCTAATTCAAGAATTAGGATATTGGAAATTGCCGGGAAATACAGTAATTCAAATTCGGAAACCTATTCTCATTGGTCGGCATAAACCGGCCAATCAGAATAGGAGCGACAGTGAACCATTAAAACCTATGGGGAAGGATTGACCAATCAGAATCCACGGCGGGACAGTTCAAAATACAGTAAAAATGGTGAAAAAAGCTGATTGGCTGAGCTAGCGGGGGCTTGGCTAGCTCAGCCAATCAGAATAGGAGCGACAGAGACCCATTAAAACCTATGGAGAACTATTGACCAATCAGAATAGGAGCGACAAAGACCCATTATATCCTATGGGGAAGGATTGACCAATCAGAATCCACGGCGGGACAGTTCAAAATACAGTAAAAATGCAGAAAAGAGCTGATTGGCTGAGCTAGCAGGGACTTGGCTAGCTCAGCCAATCAGAATAGGAGCGACAGAGACCCATTAAAACCTATGGAGAATTATTGACCAATCAGAATAGGAGCGACAAAGACCCATTATATCCTATGGAGAAGTTTAGACCAATCAGAATCCACGGAGGAACAGTTCAAAATACAGTAAAAAGACAGAAAAGAGCTGATTGGCTGAGCTAGCGGGGGCTTGGCTAGATCAGCCAATCAGAGCGCGAGCTACTTCTCCCATTATAGTCTATGGAGAGATGGGCGCTCTGAAATCTCGCCGCCGCCGGAGCATTTAGACCAAAACAAACCCGGTCTGCCTGTCGGAGCTGCCGAGCGCTGCACTGCGCCTCGCTTTGCCGACTCGCCATCGTACATGCCTCGGAGTTTTGGAGCGCGCCGCGTCCCGCCCCGGAATGCCTACACCGCGCCCACTGCCCGCCCCTTCATGTGGGGCGCAGCTGAAAGTGGAGAACGCTGTGCCTAACACCGCATCCCTGCATCCGACAGCGGGATTCGGGCCGGGAGGCGCAGTATACGCCAAAAAACGGGCGAAAAGCCCGTTCATACATGTCGCCCTTTATCTTCAGGCTGCTTCTCTCTCCTTGCCAGATCGGCTCCATTTTCCACTGGGTTACGGTCTACTATTCCCTGACTATATTCTGTGACTGTTTTGATAAAGGTCCTGCATGGCTGAAACGTTAGTTAAAGTCACTTTATTCTATAGCTGCACAATTTGGAGCCTGTGGATCACAATAAATAATTTGTTTTTGCAGTTATTTGTGAGTGTGGTCGATTGACTTTGTTTTATACATGGTGAAAGTATACACTTGTTGGCCAGCACCTTGCTTATAAGAAGATAGGAGACCTCCCATTTGCTATTCTCTCTACAGCAGTGAGTGACATGTCAGCTTTGCTTTTACAAACTAAGCCAATTAAATGGACATTGGTGATGTCAGGCTATGTAAGCTGCACAGTCTTCAGCAACTGGCCACATGGTAATTCCCTGTGCCTTTGTCTCAGTGCAACTGCACTGGTGACAGTCCATCCAGGGTTTCTCTCACAGTTTGTGGGGCCCAGGTACTCGGCGTCTGTTTCTGTCAAGTGCAGTGTTGTACCTGGTTACCGATGAACTACACTCTCTTGGCTAACATTTCTGGTTAACGTAACATAGGGAGGGGTTAGTGACATCAGACTGGAAATGACGTCCAACCAGAAGTAATGTTACATGGAACTTTGCTTTCTGTACATGCAGAGCCTCCTAGTCACACCATTGTACCTCACTTGTACTTTGCTTTCTGTACATGCTGGGTCTCCTAGTCACACCATTGTACCGCACTACCTATACATGGAGGGTCTCCTAGTCACACCATTGTACCTCACTTGTACTTTGCTCCCTGTACATGGAGGGTCTCCTAGTCACAACATTGTACCTCACTTGTACTTTGCTTCCTGTACATGGAGTGTCTCCTAGTCACACCACTGTACCTCACTTGTACTTCGCTTCCTGTACATGGAGGGTCTCCTAGTCACAACATTGTACCTCACTTGTACTTTGCTTCCTATACATGTAGAGTTTCCTAGTCACACCATTGTACCTCACTTGTACTTTGCTTCCTGTACATGCAGGGTCTCCTAGTCACACCATTGTACCTCACTTGTACTTTGCTACCTATACATGGAGGGTCTCCTAGTCACACCATTGTACCTCACTTGTACTTTTCTCCCTGTACATGGAGGGTCTCCTAGTCACACCATTGTACCTCACTTGTACTTTGCTTCCTGTACATGGAGGGTCTCCTGGTCACAACATTGTACCTCACTTGTACTTTGCTTACTATACATGTAGAGTTTCCTAGTCACACCATTGTACCTCACTTGTACTTTGCTTCCTGTACATGCAGGGTCTCCTAGTCACACCATTGTACCTCACTTGTACTTTGCTTACTCTACATGGAGGGTCTCCTAGTCACACCATTGTACCTCACTTGTACTTTGCTTCCTGTACATGGAGGGTCTCCTAGTCACAACATTGTACCTCACTTGTACTTTGCTTCCTATACATGTAGAATCTCCTAGTCACACCACTGTACCTCACTTGTACTTCGCTTCCTGTACATGCAAGGTCTCATAATCACACCATTGTACCTCACTTGTACTTTGCTTCCTGTACATGGAGGGTCTCCTAGTCACAACATTGTACCTCACTTGTACTTTGCTTCCTATATATGTAGAGTCTCCTAGTCACACCACTGTACCTCACTTGTACTTTGTTTCCTGTACATGGAGGGTCTCCTAGTCACACCATTGCACCTCACTTGTACTTTGCTTCCTGAACATGCAGGGTCTCAAAGTCACACACCTTTATATCTAATATGTACTGTGCCTTGTATTTGCCATATTTCCTATATGCAGAATTTTGCATTTTCTCCACTATAAGGTAGTAATCTGTTAAGTTTCTTATGTCATGACCAGTGCCTCTTTGTCTTTCCATAGTGTCCTCCTCATACTTCACACCATCTGCATCTCCAATACAGTGCTGTATACACTGTGCTTCATATTGGGTATACTTCTCCAGTACAGTCGATGTCGGATTACCACAAATAAGGGGTCTTGCTGCTGTTTATCTTGTCACTCTTCTGTTTGCCCACTCAACACTTTGGCTTTAAGAGCCCTACTTAAAAAAACTTCTCCATTCACCTTAAAAGAGTTATTCAATTGACTTAAAAAAAAAGAAAGAAAAGGTCTTGCTGCCCACATAAAAATAAAAATCATGCTCCCCTTCCTCCTCACCTCCATTTCATCTCTATGGGCATCTCATCCCGGTCTTCAGTTTTCTTTTAACAGCAGCAGTTAGAAAGTGACCATTGCAGCCGCTAACTGGCTGCAGCAGTCACATGCCACTGCCTCAGGTTGACTTCACAAAGCACGTGTGGTCCCATTTGGGACCTCCATTGCGGGCATCCATCCAAATACCGGAAAAATGTATCTCTACAGATCCTGTGATGCATCCATAGCAAACAGAAAACGTAATCAATTTTGGATTATGTTTGCTCTGTTTCCCGAACATAAACAATGTCTGTGCTTGACAAAATTGCAAGAATTACCACTGGGACACCATGCAGTGTGAGCTAAGCTATACATCACCACTTGGAGCTGTTCACTTCAGAATGGTAATGTAAGGGATGCCTGAAGAAGGAAACTCAGCTTTCCGAAACGTCGCATCCGCTGCCTTGCAGCAAACGAGCTTCGGCTCCCAACTGGTCAGCTCCAATACTGGACTACATGTGCTTTTCAGCACCTATGTAAAGCTGGAGACTAACAGCTAAGTACTGGTTTAATACTGTGTTTTTCATTGCGACTATTAAGCTGTATGAGGACTTATGTGTCTGTTAATCATATATCAAGCGCTTTCAAAGAAAAAGTAAATACGTTTTTTTTTTTCACAATTTGAGTGTAAAGCCTCAAGGGTTTTTTATAAAATGTAAGGGATAGGCCCGGGAATTCTTCAGCCAATCAGAAGGTGCAGCTGTCCTAGGAAAATAGGGAAAATTCTACCCCCTTTCCTTCCCTGGAAAAATTCAAATGCTTGGCTCTGGTCTGACGCATGGAGTTCGCAGCTGTGCCCTCCAGAACTTAGCAGAATGAGGGAAAAAAAACACAATTGTGCCTTTTTTTGGAGATGCGATATCAAATAATATGATATCCTTGTTTTTCAGGTCGGTATGATTCCGATTATTTTTTTTTCTATTTGCTTTACATTGCCAACTAGCTTTTTTATTCTATAGACCTGTGCAAGGGCTTGCTTTTCACTGACTGAAGTGTGGTATTAATTGGCACAATTTAAAGATATCTGTGAATGTTTAATTATTATAACAATTTTTGGAGAGGCAAAGCAACCAAAAAAACACAAGCTAGGTATTTTTTAATGGTATTCACTGTGCATGATAAACAAGGTTATATACTAATAGATTGGACTTTTACAGACGCTGCAAAACCAATGCTGTGTAAGTTTTTGTTTGACATTTTTTCTTGTGAAAAGGCAGTTTTTTTACTTATACTTCTAGTCCTCCTAGAGTTCTTGATATTTCCAAGGCTCCTGGCTGCCATGACAACCGGTCGGCACCTTGCGATTGCGCCATGAAGGAGCAATTCGGGAGATGGTAGAAGGCAGTGCTCTCCTGGATAACTGTCTAAATGCTGCGGTCACTTTGACTGTGACATCTAAGTAGTTAAATGGCTGGGATCAGAGTTATTCATGGTCCCAGCCTCCAAAGGCAGGTACTGGCCGTAACTACCAGCCAGCACCCACCCCTTATGCCTTAAGCCCACTCCAAGCATCCTTGCATCCTGACAGACAGAAGCACCTTAGGTGTCTAGATATTGTCCTGGTCCTGTATTCCAGTATAGAATACTATTGGAGGATGTTCTATACACATGCACATAAATGTTGAAGAATATGATACCACTGAACAAATGAGGAAAGATGGACTTTAGAGATCCTCTATGAAATATCTCATAAAATCAGTTTCTAGAAGGTCCACCATCATAACAAGACCAGGCCACAACATGCCCTTAGGTTGAATAGAAAACACTTGTTTCACATCCTGTTAAATGTCTAGATTAATTGATTGGCTGGGGTAGGCAATGGTACCAGCCCTTTTCTGTATGGGATTTGACTCTTAACTCCTCCAGTCCTTTTCTGAATTAATAGCCTCCACAGCACAACAACTAGGTGTGAACAGACTGTGAGGGTACAACCATCCAAATGCAAAGCACCCTCTCACAACCCAGTCAACTCAGTGTAAATTGAGGAAGATTATGTCAATAAATATTCTGCATTCTGTTTCTCTCTAAAAAAAAGTTTATTTTTGTCTATAAACAGATCAACATTATGTGAGCCTGGCTTACATCACTAAATTATTTTTCTGTGTTTTAATAGTTATAGACTTGATTGCCACATTATTATAAATAGGTTTAGCTTAGACAGCCCGCTAGAAAAATATGTTATTTACTTGTGTATGATCAGTGTAGTCATTGCTGACATTCAGTGGAGCCCATAAATGGAAATGTGCAAATGGTCCTCAAAATCAAGGTTATTATAATATTGTGACACATGCAATTATGTTGTCTTCCATTAAAATCAGCCAGTTTTAAGCTGCCCTGCCCTCTAGGATATCATATAGAAAGTATTAAATCTAATTGGTAGATCAGACTGGACTTACAAATAGAACTTTTAGAACAGTTGTACCTAAGACGAACAATCATAGGCTGTATTCACATTACATTCAGTCAAAGTGATGTTTATAACAACAAGCGCTATTTTTACTTCTAAGAACACCGGAACCCTAACAAAAATGTTATAGTCCCCATTACATTATAGGTCAATTGGATTTGCTTTGATTTGTTTGAAAATCAGACGTTTGTGGTTCTGTTAATGGGGTCGTCTGAGAGTTTAATTAAACTAGCAGATATATATAGATAGTTAGTTAGATAGATATGTATGTGTGGTAATATATATATATATAATATATTATATATATATAATATATATATATATATATATATATATATATATATATATAAAGCAGCACTCTGAGAAAAAAAGAAAAAATGGGTGCCAACAGAAAGAGTGGTAACTCTTAAATACAGACCAAGAAAAAATCCACGGCACATGCTTGACAAAGGCTCCTTGAGGGAGCAGAAACGTCGCTTGCGGGTATGGAGGAATAAACCACTCTTACACCATCATTTCTTCTTGGAGTGCCGTGGATTTTTTCTTGGTCTATATATATATATATTTCTATCCATCTATCTGCAGCCTTTGGGGTTTTTTTAGCAATGAAGTGCTGTACATCCGTGTGACTCCTGCAGTCAATCACTGGCCTCGCGACTAGTGCTAGCATGTACAACACATGACCACCAAGAACAGTGGTTGGCTCCAGTGGTCATGTGGATGTACAACACATCTTTGTCCCAGAAAACCTAACCAGGACTTTGGCTATAAAGTTTGAGCCAAGTTTGATTTTTTTTTCATAATATTTCCTACTAATTTATTAACACTTGGACAACCCCTTTTAAGGACAGAAGTCAAGTAGGTAGATGTGAATAGAGCTTTAGTGACAACTGGCATGTGTAAACTCACAAGATAAATAAATCGAAAAATTATCTGGCCTACTCTAAAAATTGTTATGACCATGCTATAATAATTCTCTCACTGGGTTTAAAATTGTAAAATGTAAGCCTAAAGGAATGTATATTCAGGACTGACCGATTAGTGAATATAAGGCCCGATTCACACGGCTTATTCAAGCCGTATTTGCGGGATGGATCCCGCCCGCAATACGGCTTGAATAAGGGGCAGAGCCGGGGGCGGAGGCGCTGCCCGCCGGCCCCATAGACTTTCATTATCCACGGCGCGTATTCCGCTGGCATAATGAACATGTCAATTTCTCCCCGCCCGGCGGATTCACCGAGCGGATAGGAGGGACGGAATCCAGAGTTCTCTATGAGAACTGTGGATTACCGTAATGGCTGGGATGGATTGCAGCCGTATTGCAGCGCAGTACGGCGCGCAATACAGCTGCAATCCGTCCCTGAAATAAGCCGTGTGAATGGCCCTTAAGAAAGATAATTATCCCATGACCACACTTAAGGGCCATTTACACGGCACAGGACAAATACCGGTCGGTTTTCTCCGTAAAAAACGGTCGGAAGAATGAACATGTTCTGTTTTTCGGACACCGCCAGGCGGAAAACCTGTGCAGTGGGGACTGCTATGCGGGCTTTCCATAGAGGCCCGTTTTAAACATTTTCAACCGGTTTACAGACAATTTTCAAAACCAAAAACCATCTGAAAAACCGGATAAAAACCCATACCGTGGGGACAAACCCTTAGGCTACTTTAACACAGTGCAGTTTTGGTGCAGTTTTAACTGCGCTCCAATTAAACTGCCTTTATTACCAGCAAACTTCTTTCAGTTGTCTGAATTGTTAAGAAAGGTGTTTCAAGTAAGTAATCAATTACTGTGTTTGAAGTCTTGTGGATTACACACACACTAATTGATTACTCACTTTCCAAACAGTTTAGAGAAGTAAAAAAGCTTGCTGGCAATAAACACAGTTTAATTGGAGCGCAGTTAAAACTGCACCAAAATTGTGCTGTGTAAAAGCACCAGTGTGAACCTGTAGCATCTTACACTGAGAAATAATTTTGGGCATGCTGAGGCATGTCTTTCCATCAAACTACAGATGCAAAGCTTTCTTTTCCGTGATTATGGTTGAAATGTGTAGTGTGTTGAGGCCAATATTCTATGTATTTTTAGACAGTATTTTCACATGATTTTTAAAGAGAGGGAATGATTCTATTTATAAAGCTAAAATGAGCCAATTTGTTTTTGCTTGTATTTTTTGGGTATCCAAACAAACCGACAAAAGAGAATGGAGAGCTGGTGCACATCCATGGCTCTCTCCCTTCTGTTGTTTCGGGAGTTCCAAATACAAAAGAATCATAGAAATGAATGGAAAGCGCTGCGCATGCGCAGCCACATCTCTGTTCTCTGTGGCTGGTTTGTTCTCATCTTCTAACTTGTGTTTTTAATACATAAATGCCTAGTCTTCATTCTTTAAATATCCCTATTAAAGTGTGTTCAAATATTTTTATTTGTCTCTGTTCATGGTATCCATCTTATTTGGACTACATTTGCTCTATTTGCCAAATGTACATGCTTTCTTTGCTGGACACATTAGCATAGTCTTCCATCCTTTTATGTCTAGCACAAAAAACGTGTGCATTTGAAAAATAGAACAGACCTAGTCCAAATAAGACTATGTTTCCTCTGTTGTTGCTATGGCTCTGCTGTGATATACTTCAGGATACCTGTTTTTTATGGTATTACAAAGGATACCACAGAGGGAGACAAAAATGAGATGTGTATGGCCCCTTACTCTGATAAGCATAGGCAGCATGGCAGTTTGACTGGCAACATCATTGGTTTGTAGTGTTTCATACTATGGTTTCTGAATGGCATGGATGTGACTATATGATGCAGATAAAGCAGTTACAGTACAACCCCATCCAACAGGTTAAGTGATATTGCAACCATGGAATTCTCTAAAAGAGAGTATACATTCTGAATATTTAAATAAATGTCTGCAGATATATATGGTTAGAAACACAGATTAATAAGTGAGATAATGAGTAGCTGTCAAAGCTTACTGAGAGAGGTTATTAAGCAATAGCTAAAGGCCAAATTTTTCTTATGCCTACCATCAGCCTTTTTTATCGGTCGACCGCACCATTTACCAAAAAAGCTCCAGTGAAGGTCAGAGAACAGCAGCAGCGGTACTACATGCAGCAATGCCATCAAGTTGCAACTGAATAAGTATTCCAAGCATATGCAACTCTTTTAAGCTACTGTAATTGTGCAATAAGGGCTACCCTCTTTAAATAATTTCAAACTCTCATTCTTCATAAAGAAGTAGTACAGCAAATTGTGCTAAATATCAGAAGAAAAATATATAAAAATAATAAGCGCTAAAGCTAAGAATAGGTTCAGTCCATTATGTCCTTATGATACCAGATTTCTTCTTCCCTCTGGGTCTACAGTGCGTTGGCAAAAGTACAAAGATGAGATGCAGGAAACAGTTTTTTTTTCCCAGCATGCCGTGCCTTAAGAAACCAATGTTTATGGAAGACCTTGAAATGTTAATCTGTAAATGAGCTTTTACCACATTAAATGAGACATTACATGGGCGGTTAGTTAGATTTTTTGTTTGTTTTTTGTTTCCTTTTTTGTACTAAACACATATTATGAAAAAATAATAATTATAAGCTGTTGGTGATAAAATCAACCCTAACATATTTCTTTACATTACAAATAAAACACTCAAATAGACAGTGTTGAACCCTGTGAAGCTGTGATGCAGAGCCTTGGATCTGTGAAGTTCTGCTTTACGTGCAGGATGACCATCCTTTAATTTGGCTTAAACAAGCACATGCGCAAACACACTTTAGACTTCTGGGACACATGAAATTACGTTTCCAAAATGAGTAAGGTAGTGCAGGTTTTATAATGATTGCCATGTGAATGTTCATTGAGTTCACTGAAGGGTTCCTAAACCCAAACATATTGTTGTAATGACCAATGTTTTAGCGTTCCCCTGCTAATTTTGCCTGTTGTGTAAAAAGCCAAGTCAGTTTTAGATTTGTTTCAAGAAAAAAAAAGAGAGCGTTAAAAAAAAATACACAGAAAAAAACTAGTCTTTAACTGTAAAGGAGCCAGTGGATGCTTTGCTTATAAAGCTAATGCCTTGCATTTCCAAGAGACTTGTCTTTGTGGAAGTAGAAACCAAATGAAGAAGCAGAGCTATAATGATGCAATTTATTGGCATTCTGTGTTACTCTTCTTTATCTGGAAAATAAGAAGAAAAAAAAAGGGAGTCACTTGTGAGTCCTTTCCCCAATGATCTTCCATCAGAGAGAAAGCTGCTGAGGAAAGAAACTTTCACGAATATCAAAATGCATTGATGAATTTGACTCTTTTACCGTGTATAATACTGTTCATAATCATGGTGAGATTTGTACACAGTGAATCTTGCTTCTTGTCCTTGGATGAGACAAGGTGTCTATGGCAGAGATATCAGAATATACTTTTTTCACACTTTGTTGTTCAGTATGATATCTGAAGCTATGAGCCTTATCTTACCCACTACTGTAAAATTAAAGTCTGTAAGTCTTTTTAATATCCATGTCTCTAATGCTAAAGCGAGACTGTTTTTTTTTTTTTAATTATAAATTAAATTAAAAGGATTTCTCACTACAATGATTAGCTTTTAACATGTAGGTAAAGGTAGATGGAGACTATCTCTTGACGAAGGCATAATCAACAGAGAAATATATTTAGTAATAAAGAAGATTTTATCGCCTCTTAGAGTACCAAAGTTTCTCTGGTTACCGACCATTTCTCTCCACCTCTCGCTTCTCTCTCTTAGGGCCCGTTTACACGGCAATGGACAAATACCGGTCGGTGTATCCGACCGGTATTTGTCCGGGTTCTGTGGCCTCCCCACGGCCACGCATGGGGGGGGGGGCCCTCCCACTTTACATTGACATGCACATATTCCGTCTGAAAACCGGACGGAAGAATGTGCAAGCACAATGTTTTTTCTGGCGGCCGGCAGTGGGGACTGCTGCATGGGTTTTCCATAGAAGCCCGTTGTGCTCGTTGGTGGCCGGTTTTTCAGACGGTCTGCAAAACCACAAACCGTCTGAAAAACCGTCTGCAAACCCGTGCCATGGGAACATGCCCTTATAGCTCTAAGCTGCTGTCAGTCAGTTGTCTATGGTGAGTCCCCTCCTGCAGAGTCTTATCTCTAGAAGTGGACTTTGTTTGCTTAACTAAATGAGAAGATTTCACTCTTTATAGCCTTGTGTAATACACTTTATAAATCTCCTGCAGTCATGTCAGTATAACAGGAATAGCTAGGAACAGCAGAGTTGATGTGTCAATCACTGCTATAGACCCACCCATAGCCTGAACAGGAAGTGTGAACATAAAGCTGACCAGCTCTGTGACAATGCTTGGGAAGTAAACCCCTCTTGGTTGGCTTATTGACCAATATTTTGCATATTTAATTTTTTTTCTCAGCTACACTACGTTTGCCAGACACTTTTTTCAAAATATCTAGTAAGGCACAACATATCTTTGTTAGTTCTCTAGTGCAAAATTCAGACATTTAACAGTGAAAAATTACAAAATATTGTAATTCATAAAAATAATCAAAGCTGTCAATGAATTTGACTGCTCAAGAGTAAACTTGTTAGGTTGAGTTTTTTCGTTCATTCATCAGGGACTGTTTAACCCCACAGTGACCAGCCTATTTGGGGACTTTTATACCTTTTTTTTTGTTTTATCATTTTTGCATTCCAAAAGCCATATCTTTTTTTTTTAATTTTCCACAGCAAAGCTATTTGAGAGGATTTACTTTTGTGGGACTAGTTGTGTTATTTAAGAGCACTGTTTTGTTCAACTTTTATTCTTTTTTGTTATTTTGAGAAATCAAAAAGACAACAGTTATGCCACCATTGTTTGTGAGGTTTTGTTTATACAACATTCACCATGCAGTATAAATAGTATAAACCTTATGCTTTGGATTAATAGAATTATGGATATAAGAAGGCATATGTGTGAAACTGGCTGTGCCAGTTTTCTTTCTAGGTGTGTGTCTATAAAACTGTTGGATGCCCCATGTCCAACATATGTATGAAAGGTCGTATGGCAAAAATGGGTGCACGTCCAACATCCTCGACACTTGTGGGGGCATGTCGCACCGCATAGATTAGACACATTTGAAAAAGCGTGGCACAAAATGGAGTACTGATCCATGCCATTTTCACAGTGGCGAGGCTGAGACAAAATGTTTCGAGACACTTTTGGGCGCAGAATAGGACACTTTTTTTGCACATGTTTCTGTCTCACCAGCAGGACACATTTATAATGTGCTGTGAAACACTTTCATACATACTTATGAATGCTACACTACGCTTACTGAGAAGTAGGATAGTCTGCAATTAGAAGTCTAGTCTGCACCAGTTATCATACATGTGCTCAAAGATGTTTTGATATATTGTTTTTTGTTTGTTTTTTTTACTTTTACACAATTTAAAACTTTTTAAAAAATCCTTGTTTTTGTGTTGGTACTTTTAAAGACACACAACATTTTTATTTTTGATAGACCTGATCAAAGCCTTTTTTTGGTGAGACTACTTGCATTGTTCATCGTTACCATTTTGTGGTACATATTACTTTTTGTATATTTTTTTCTGTTTCTTGGTAGAATGAACAAAAAAACAGAAATTCTGGTATTGTTCTTATACTTTTTTCTCGCTGTATGGTATAAATAAGATGACTTTATTAACTGGGTTAACAGCATTGATCTCCTAGCTACAGACTGGAGTTTAATGTAAAATGTCTAATCAGTGAAATGCTGGGACACCTACTGATTAGGATAACAAAGGTACTGAAACCCCTGTCTGTGTGCACTCTATTAACGCTCAATGGGATTGCCAAGAATAGTCAAGCACTGTATTTGGCAATCATTAGCAATCCTATCGACAATCGACAGTGAATAGAGCGCAAATATTCTTTTTTCACATTTCACCTCACATAGACTTTTTTTTGTTTGCCTTCCCAGTACATTTTACAGTATGGTCAGTAGCTCCATTAAAAAGTACATTGTCTTGTAAAAATCAAGCCCTCATATATCTATGTAGATGAAAATCTAAAAAAGTTGACAGATTTCACCAGTTTTACTGGGAATAACTTGTTTTTACTGGTACTATTTTAGGGTGCATTTGGTTTTTTTTAATTGCTTTTTATTCCAGTTGTATTGTATGGGGTGTTTTCTTATTTTATTTAATTTTTTTATGGCATTCATTGTGCAGGATAAATTACATGATAATGTTATAGTTTAGGTTATAACAGATAAGGCTATTCCAACATTGGAAAAAAAACAGATTTTTTTTAGCCTGGGATCTTAATTTATTTTAATAGTAGTATCACTACATTTGCATGATGGACTACCTACCGCCCTATGGAGTCAAGAATAAATAAGAAAAGAAGGACTTTACTGACCAACAATTTTATTTTATTATCTTTATACCCCTACTCCCTTCCTCTCTCACATCCTACCTCCTCTCATCATGTCCCTTTTCTACTTTTGTGTTTGGTTATATATTTTTATAAAAAATGTCAATAAATACAGTTAGAGTATGTTCACACGGCGTCTTGTGTCCGTGTGAACATACGCTTTTCTGATGCGTGTCTGGGTCCGTCTGAATGGACCCAGACACACATCTAACAATTAGCAGTGTGTTTAACACTGCTGGCAATGGGAGACACGCATCGGTGTTCACATGAGTGATCGCCGCTGCGTGTTTGCATCGCGTCTGTTGGGTCCGTCTTTAAGATGCGATCCAAGAATTGCATGTCATTTCTTCCATTCAGAAGGACCCAGACACACATCAGAAAAGTGTATGTTCACACTGACACAACACGCCATGTGAACATACAATTATAAACAAAAACAGATTCCTCACTACAATGATAAGCTTTGAACATGAAGGGAAAGGTAAATGAAGACGATTACAAATATATTGTTTTTTTTTTTATTTTGCTTTGTTGAGGAGATAAGAGAGATTTTTATCTTTTTCAAGTGCACACATGTTTTTCTTGGTTAGCAACCATTTCTCTCTCCTCTCACTTATCTCATTATCTGGAAGCTGTTCTCTGTCTAAGGTGATGCCATTCCCTGCTGTGTGTAAGCTCTAGGAACCAAGCTTTGTTTGTTTAAGATAAGGACACATTTTCACTCCATAGAGCTCTGTATTCTTTTGTACTATAGATATTAAAATCTCCTGCAGTCATTTCAATGGAACATGCTCAACTAGGAATAACAGAGCGGATAAGTCAATTGCTACTATAGACCCGCCCACAGTCTGACCGGGTAGCGTGATTATGAAGTTGCATGTGACTCTGTGAAGCTGCATGGTGAGAAAACCCATTTAGGTCAACATTTTCATAGTAATTTGTAGTCATACTATGGAACTTGAACATTGCTGAAATACTACACCTCCCTTTTTATGTCGAGCAGTTCAATACACCTGTCAGTATAAAACTTTCAGATATCTTATTCGTTTCTGCACGATCACAAAAAGAACTATAGTGAGCTACATAAAAGCCATATGGTTAGTCACCAATATGTGTAAATACTATCTAATAACATCATACTTTTAAAAATTACTGAGCATATGTCCAGCTCAATTTTACAAGCTATGAGGGACTTCTCGCTAAGGAAAGAGGTTTTTTGATGTTCAGATGCAACTTTACTTTACATTTAATCTCCAGCCTTTGTTTATCAAGAAATGTGCTTAGCACTATTTTGTTTTATTAGAATTAATTTTTTAACTTTCTGAACTAGGAGTGAATTTGTTTCATTTGCAGTGGTCAAATGGATAGCTAAACTGGCAGCAAAAACTGTGAATACGCCCACAACATACTTCAAGGGAATTTGTAAGATGATGATGTTTTTTTCTGAGATTTTGGACTGTGTTAACATATCAAATGAACCTCTACTCTACCTCCAAAATTCTAGTGCTGCTAGAGCTCTGGTATCCCCTGTTGTTCCTGCAGCAGTGATGTAACTTTCATCTGACAGTGAACCAATCACTGGCTGTGGCAGTCAAGTGCCTTTTTCTGTATGGTGACCCCTGAGGCCAGTGACTGACTCATGGTCACATGATAAACATTATGGGCCACATGTGTGAAAACTGTCTTGGTCTAAGACTTTCTTTGTCGCCGATAGCAACCAATCAGAGCTCCTCTTTCATTTTTTCAGAGCACTATATGAAACAAAAGGGAAGATCTGTTTGGTTGCTATGGGCAGCAAAGAAAGTCTTAGATCTAGACAGTTTTCATACTTGTCCCCCAATGTAACTGCTGGGAGACCAGTGGGAAAAAACAGAGCTCCATCAATGCTGGAATAATGGGGGCAAAAGAGATGAGTAGGGGTTATTTTTTCCTACTTTCCTACATAGTACCAGGCATCATGGGTTCTTTCAAGAATTTTGGAAAACCTCTCTAATGCTGCCTGAACCATCTCGTGA
>JAODAL010045460.1:0-31912 GCA_025379985.1 Phyllomedusa bahiana
AGGCCCCCGGAGGGGGACCACGGGTGCGCCCGCGGCCCGCGGGCCGAGAAGCGGGGGTCGCCGCTACATCCACATACATAAGATGCCTTTACTCACTGTGAAGTTCCAAACAACCAACTTACAATTAAGGCCACATGTATGAAACGGTTTTGGTCTAAAACTAAATTTTTTCCCCATAGAAACCTATGGGCAAGAAAGTGAGTTTTAGACCAAAACCGTTTCATACATGTGGCCCTTAGTGAGCCAAAAAATTGTGCAGAGAAGATTTGAGATTTTCAAAGACTTTTCCATCAGAATGATCTTCGCTGTCCAGTGGAGAGGAAAGTACTCTCTGCCAGGCTAATATCAATATTGCCCGTGATCAGAGCTGTCTTAACAGCATTATGGGCCCCTGAGCAGAGCACTGCAGTGAGCCCTGTAAAAATAGATGACATCAGACTATGTCATGCCTCCAGCTACCCACAAGCACACCCATATTATCATGTAACTGGACACTGGCAGCCTACAAGACTATTTGGCAGGGAAGGGAGCCTATGGCTCCTTTCTCCACCATGGTTTTTAACTGTTTGCACATCCTAAAAATACAGAAACCATTAAATAAGCAAAGCCATCCGTGGGATCCTGGATATGTTTCTTGTATTCCGGGAACAAATATACACCACCAGGGGCCCCTATATTTGTGGAGCCTCCAGGCAGCTGCCTAGTATGCCCAATGGAAAAGATGGCCCTGCCCGTGCTACCCCACCCATGCCTTAGACTACTAGAACAACTGACTCCACAAGTGGCATAAACAATAAGCAAGAAACTTTATCATTTACCTTCTCAATCTACACAGAACAATTATTGCTACAATTGCTTTTAGTGACAATAATAGCAAATAGTGTCAATAATTGGATAGGCCTATTGGATAGCTGATACATGAATGATCATTTGCTTAACATGTATCAGTCCTGATTTCTCATCTCATTTCAATTAAACAAGGTAGAAGAGCAACTGGCAGTAAAATGGAAAAAAAATAACCTATAGGATCCATGTTTTCACTCTAAGCAGATGTTAATGAACATCTGACAGGGTAGCAGCCATTAGATCTATAAAAAAAAAATTAATGTAACTCTTATGATGAACAGTCACTGGCGGCATGCACCACTCATCAATGGAAAGTGAATTTTTAAAACTTCATATGGAGTGTGGTAGTTGCACAACCACGTAAAAATGACACAGGTGTTACTGCAACGTTTTGGGCCACATGTATGAAAACTGTTTAGGTCTAGAACTCACTTTTTTGCCCATAGGTTACTATGGGCAAAAGAGTGAGTTTTACACCTAAACAGTTTTCATACATGTGGCCCCTTGTGTTCACAATAAAGAGGAAAAATAGAACATAACCGCTGGCTACAGAATTTATAGATGTCACTTTAGTAAGACATCTGATAAATATTAGGACAATTACCAGTCAGTTCTGGGTTTGTGCTATGTTCTCTCGTATGGGCACGTGACTTGCTGAAAGTTTGACGCGAGTTGGCAGATCTTACTGACAGCGGTTAGTGGAGCAGCACTGTTTACATTGCCTTTGGATATACTTCATCCTGGATGCAGCGCTCTCAAGGACCACAGTACTAAAGGTTGCATTAAACCCCATTGACACCCAGAGCATGAATGCATTTCCTACTCTATATGTAAAAAAATTAACAATAACAACAATCCAGGAAAATATAATAAACCATGTATCAGTTTCTATCTGCTATATTTATTTCACAAGGGGCAACAGCTCCCTGAATGGCAAAGCTATATATGCAGTAATAGAACAGACAAGGGATATAGGATAATAAAGGATTTTACACTGAGAGGTATGGGAAAGCTGAGTTACAACTAACTTTGATAGTTATATCAGCTATCACCCAGCTTTCCCTGACATTGCTATAACTGAGTAGACCTGACTAGCGAGGAAATTGGAATTATTTAGAATTACAGCTGCTGCAGAACCTCTTTGTAGATTGATCCCTACAAGAGTGGCATTGCTGAATAGTGACACAGTCCCTGTATACTGTAGGGAATTGAATAAGTCCCATCCCAGATGACAGGATCCAGCTCTGAATAATGCAGGCAGATGCCATTCAGGAATCAGGAGGAGCGGAGAATCCAGAACAAGAGCTGAGAAAGTTCCCTACCGTCTTGGACATGATGGCAGCAGCTGGGCTGGTGTCAGTGCAGGAGAGCAAGGAGCCAGGAGCAGGGCTGCAGAGGACTGAGCTCCAGGGGCTGAGCAACAAGGTATAAGAGGAGAGGGAGACACGTAGCAAAGTCCCTGGACCAACCTTTCGCCTCCTCCTCCTCTCTTCCTCAGCTCCACGCCCCTGGATTAACCATTGCAGGGCAGGCTGGCTGGAGGCACTGACAGGGGGAGCACAGGGCTGGGTGGAGTTGTTCTTCTGGGGCCTCCTCCTCCTTACTATGGATCATGTCACTTCCCTCCACTATACTATGCAGCATGACTAGGAGTAACTCTGCTCATAGTTCACAGGATCCTGTTATCTGGACGATCAGCCTCAGGGGCAGAGGAGTGCAGCAAAGTTCATCCAGCACTTGCTCTTTATCTTACTGCACATACTCCTGAGCTGCACTATCTGCATGCAAGTGCCTGGTAACAAGCCTCCAGCTATAATAATCATGCAAGATAGAAATCAGAAGGAAATCCCATAGTGCAGAGGTGCACAATATTTTCTGGTCAATGTTGTCCTATTGTGCCTCTCCAGGGGCCACAGTAAATCTTAGGGTAGTATTCCCCATCTAAGAGCTTTAGGTTAGATCCAAACAGCAATGCCGGCCAAAATCAAGACGGAATTTTCACATTTCTGGATCGCGCCAAAGTTTTTTTGCACTGTGTTACATAAAACCGGCGGTCGGATTTTTGATTCCTGGCGGCCCAGTACATTGGGGCTGCAGGAATCCGACGTCCGGCCCGTGGAATATACAACATGTTCTATATTCCACCGGTTGGTTTTCATTTAAGGAAAACCTCAGTAAAAATCTGTACTGTGTAGACTACAACACGGATGTTCTATTGAAGTCTACACAGCGCTGGGTACGGTCAGATTTTTACTGGATTCAAAATACTGAAATTGCTGAAAAACCAACCAAAATCCTGTGCGGTGTAGACCTAGCCTTATGGAACTTCAATTATACATACTCCAAATGGCTGAGGGATCTTGGTTCTGGTTTAGGGCCTGTCTGAGATTAGTATGGGGGGGGGGGGAGTCACATTCTCAGTGCTCGAGACAGAGGATATGAGGTGCCTGTTTTCATTGTAGTTTTTGGGGGTTAAAGAAGTGTTTTTCACAACTATGTATGGCCTCCTCTCCAACTCATCTCCTCCTCTTCGGAATCTCAAACCTGTCACATATATTAGTGGTATATCTGCTGTGATTCAGAAATAAATACTCCTTTGGGGAATAAATTCAGAGATAATACAGAAACATCTTTTACTGGATTACTCATTTAGGTTGCATATACAGCCCTCTAGTGCCAGTAATACAGTATACACTAAAACAGTGCCAACCATACAGTGCCCACCATAGCAGTGCCAGCCATGCAGTCCCCACTATAACAGTGCCAGCCATACAATGCCCACCATAACACTGTCAACCATACAGTACCCACCATGACGCTGCCAGCAATTCAGTACCCACCATAAAACTGACAGTCCTACAGTACCAGTCATATAGTGCCCACCATAACACTGTCAACCATACAGTACCCACCATGCCGCTGCCAGCAATTCAGTACCCACCATAAAACTGACAGTCCTACAGTACCAGTCATATAGTGCCCACCATAACAATGCCAGTCATACAGTACTCACTAGCAGTGCTAGCCATACAATGCCCAAGGTAACACTGCCAGCCATACAGTACCCACCGTACCACTGCCAGCCACATGTGCCCACCGTACCACTGCCAGCCACATGTGCCCAACGTACCACTGCCAGCCACACTCTGTAGTTGACAGCAACTGTGAATGCAGCAAACAAATCACCAAACTCCACCTCTGCTTAATGGTATCTAATAGATGACAGCATTTAAAATTCCATTGTCTCATGACACATTCCACATGTGTCTAATATACAGTAGCTCACAAAAAGTGAGTACACTCTTCACATTTTTTAAAATATTGTATTATATTTTTCCATGGGTCAACACTGAAGATATGACACTTAGATACAATGTAAAGTAGTCAGTGTATAGCTTGTATAACAGTTGTAGTGCCCTCAAAATAACTCAACATACAGCCCTACATGTCTAAACCACTGGCAACAATAGTGAGTACACCCCTAAGTGAAAATAGACACCTTATGCCTAATTTGCCATTTTCCCCCCATGGTGTCATGTGACCCGTTGGTGTTATAAGGCGTGAATGCAGAGCAGGTGTGTTAAATTTGGGGTTATCACTCTCACACTCTCTCATACTGGTCACTGGAAGTTCATCATGACACCTCACCGCATAGACCTCCCTGAGGATATGAAAAAAATAATTTTTGCTTTACATGAATATGTCTTAGGCTATAAGAAGATTGCCAACAACCTGAAACTGAGCTGCAGTATGGTGACCAAGACCATACAGCGTTTTAACAAGACGGGTTCCTCTCAGAACAGGCCTCACCATGGTTGATTACAGAATTGAGTGCACGTGCTCAGTGTCATATTCATAGATTGTCTTTTCAGAATAGATGTATGAGTGTTGTCAGCATTGCTGCAGAGGTTAAAGGGGTGAGGTCAGCTTTTCAGTGCTCAGACCATACGCCACACACTGTATCAAATTGGTCTGCATGGCTGTCATCCCAGAAGGAAGCTTCTTCTAAAGATAAAGCACAAGAAAGCCCGCAAACAGTTTGCTGAAGACAAGCAGACTAAGGACATGGATTACTGGAACCATGTCCTGTGGTCTTATGAGACCAAAATAATCTTATTTGGTTCAGATGGTGTTAAGCGTGTAAGGTGAGGAGTACAGAGACAAGTGTGTCTTGCCTACAGTCAAGCATGGTGGTGGGAGTGTCGTGGTTTGGGGCTATATGAGTGCTGCATTCTTTGGTGGCTACAGTTCATTGAGTGAACCATGAATTCCAACATGTACTGTGACATACTGAAGCAGAGCATGATCCCCTCCCTTTGGAAACTGGGCCGCGGGTCAGTATTCCAACATGATAAGAACCCCAAACACACCTCCAAGACAACTACTGCCTTGCTAAAGAAAATGACGGTAAAGGTGCTGAACTGACCAAGCATGTCCCAAATATGTCCATTTTCACTTCGAGGTTTACTCACTTTTGTTGCCAGCGGTTTGGACATTGATGTCTGTGTGTTGAGTTATTTTGAGGGCGCACCAAATTTACACTGTTATACGAGCTGAACACTGAATACTTTACATTGTATCAAAGTGTCATATCTCCAGTGTTGTCCCATGAAAAGATATAATACAAAATTTACAAAAATGTGAGGGGGTGAGATACTGTAACTACCAATAAGATGCTGAACTAACCATAAATAGCTATATCAAAAATATAGATCTTTTTCAGCAACAAAGCATAAATTATACCAGAGTTGTTTAGATGGGAAAAGCAATGCATCTAAAGATGAGGTTGCTGATCAAGATAAATCATTAATTAATAGTAAATACTACAACCTTATATAAAGTTCCTGTATAATAATGTGAGAAAATAAAGAAAAATAGTCAATTTATACTTGAGATAAGTGAATCTAAAGTGAACCTGTGCTGAATAGATAGTACAACAAATAATGCCACCTAGAAAATACGTAATTGAGTAAGGTTAATCCTATACAAAGTGTGTATGAGTATAACAAATATGGCAGTATAAAAGGACTATAAATTCATGAAACGATAGATCTCAGTTGATATATAATAAATATGGGGTAATATAACAATATAGCTTGCATCAAGAAAGTCCTACTACATGTAAATATTGATGCCACGTAAAATGATAAATGCAACAAACATCACACCCAGAAGATATAAACATGAATGTCATATAAAACAAAAAATATCATATACATCACGCAACAAAGATACAACCTGAAAGAGTGTAAGGAAAAGGTCCCTATGTATTTCGTGTTACCAACAGCTTCTTCAGGGGACATATATTTACGCTGTGTTTAAGCTCTTCACCATCTTTAAGAACTCTGCTTTAAGAGAATGATAACCTGTTCAGATTTAAGAGTTATGTTCACATAGAATTTGAGACAGACAAATCTGTCAGAGAATCCTTTAGGCATGTCCCCACAGCACGGATTTTCGGCCGGTTTGCGGTTTTTCAGACCGCCTGAAAAACCGGCCGAAAATGAGCACAATTGTGCTCTATGGACAACCCGTGCAGCAGTCCCCACTGCACGGGTTTTCCGCCCGGCGGCAAAACATTGATCCAGCACAATCTTCCGTCCGGTTTCCGGACGGAAGATGTGCTTCTCAATGGGAGGGGAGAGGGCTCTTCTCCGCTCATCGCGGAGAAAAGCCGCTCCCCCCCCCTCCCCGTGGCCGCGAGGACGGGCGCAAAACAGGACAAATACCGGCCGGTATTTGTCCTATGCCATGTGAACGCGCCCTTATAAAGACCAGAAGTGATAAGCGCAGATTTTCATTTTGTAGCTGTGGATTTTATTGCATTTTTTTTTGCAGAGTGACCCCATTTTCATAGGGCTGCTGGGTTTAGATTACTCATCATGGAATCTGATGGGATTCCACATAAAAAAGTAATGACATTTTAAATCTATATTGGGAAAACAATGGGATGAAGATCCCCGACAGTTTTCACTGTAAGGCCCGGTTCACACGGCTTATTCAAGCCGTATTTGCAGGACGGATCCCGCCCGCAATACGGCTTGGATAAGGGGTGGGGCAAGGGGCGCGGCAGGGGAGCTGCTCGCCGGCCCCATAGACAATGCATTATTTACGGCGCGTACGCGCCGTAAATAATGTGCATGTCACTTTCTCCCCCCACGGCGGATTCGCCGAGCGGGAAGGAGCGACGGAATCCATAGTTCTCTATGAGAACTGTGGATTACCGTAATGACAGGGACGGATTGGAGCCGTACTGCAGCCCAAATCTGGCGCGACGTCCGGCTCCACTCCGTGCCCAAATAAGCCGTGTGAACGAGGCCTAAGGCTATGTTCACACGGCTTAAACCAGGACGTATTTCGGTCCGTAATTACGCGCCGGAGTGCGCAAATTACGGGCTGAAAACGGCCCAGTCATTACGGTAATCCACAGTTCTCATAGAGAACTATGGATTACGTCTCCTCTCCCTGCTCAGCGAATCCGCCGCGGGGGGAGATATGTGACATGTGAATTACTAGCGGCGTATAAGCGCTGCTGGTAATTCAAGTCTATGGGTCGGCGAGGTGTCGGCCCCCCGCCCCCGCTCTCGTCCCGCCACACGGCGTAAGTGCGGGGCGTAATTACGCCCTGCAAATACACCGTGTGAACCTAGCCTAAGGGCATGGTCACACGATGTATCGCAGCGCATACAGTACGTGGGGGGGTGGAGGGGGCGGCCGCCGTCCCCATTGAGATGCGTGACTCGCGGCGTGTATTCAGCGCAAATAATAGACATGTCACTTATCTTCCCGCGTGTAAAAATACGATCGTGTTGTACGAGCAGGGAGAGAAGGCGTAATCCATAGTTCTCTATGAGAGCTATGGATTACCGTTATTATGGGGCAGAATTCCCCGTGTATTAAGCGCAGTACACCACGAAATACACGGCAAACTGCGTCCCAAAATAAGCCATGTGAACATACGCTAAGGGGCCGTTCACACGGCCTATTTCGCCGTGGATTTTCGCCGTACTGCGCGCCGGATTTGCGCTGCAGTACGGCGCCAATCCGTCGCAGTAATTACGGTAATCCACAGTTCTCATAGAGAACAGTTGATTCCGTCGCTCCTCCTCGCTCGAAGCCACCAGGCGGGGAGAAAGTCAGGTGCAATAGGCCGTGGATAAGAAGCTAGGACCGGGGGCCGCGCCCCCGCCCCGCACCCGCCCCTTATTCAAGCCGGAATTCAGCGAAATCCGGCTTGAAATTTCCGGTTTGAAAAACCGGGAACGGGGCAATACTTTTCATGTCTGGGAGTTTGTTACAGTTACATCCAGTATAAATAATCATCTGTGAGCTAAGTACATAAGCAGCATAACATTTTTCTTTTGACTTATATTTTTACTTATATTATGTTATGTATTTCACATGAAAATCACATATCCGTTCCATTGCTTATATGAGAAATATATGCAGTAGTGTAAACTGTAGCACATAATTATTCCTCAGGTCTGAAAATTGTGTTGTGGAAAAAAAGTAAGAGACATGTAACTAATTTACTTGTTTTAACATTGTATGAGGGGCACAGATTTGCCCCATTTAATGGGGCTAATCTTTATCTAAAACTGCAGCAAAATCTATGACAACAGAAAGTAAAGTACATGTCAGAAAACCAGAAAAAAAGTGCACTGAGTGCACATACCCACATGCACAGCAGTCTGGAGCACAGGCTATTTAGCTCACTAAGGATTGCTCAACATTGGTAAGGATGTATGCAGCAGACCCACTGGCTGCACCCACTTCACACCCGGCAGCGAACAGCTGTTAATTACAGATGGGACATGCCATAAGTGCCTTGCATCAAAGATAATACAGATTCTGGCAATGTAACCATTTAGATATTGTGGTAAGTGCAACCACTATTATTGCTAGTGGTCAAGTATCCTAGGGGGACTAAAGCAAGTAAAGTAAAATAAAAATATACAAAAAATTAAAGGTTCAAAACACTTCTCTTTTGCCATTTTACAAATAAGAAAAGGAAACATAATTGGTATCACTATATCATACAAGTCTGATCTATTAAAATATAACATTATTTATCCTGTATTGTAAACACCATAGAAAACAATATCCGGGCCCAAAATTTGTCACTTACCCCCCCACAAAATTTAAAAAATACTAATCAAATTTCATTATCTCAGAAAAGCCAAACAATACACTTGGTATATGTAGGGCCCTGGGGTTCTGGGTAATAAGACCCCTGGCACTCTTCCCCTTAAAATAACAAATCCCGGTAAGATACAAAAGTAATTGGGGATAAAAAAAAGCAATTCCCTAATGTATAAGGGAGGTTCAGCAAAAGTTATCATTCACCTTTTAAAAAATCAATTGACTAAAATTTAGCACTGAATTTACTTCCTATTTCACCTCTATGTACTTTTTAAGGAAGTGGGTTTCCCGGAAGTACAGGGAAAAATTTTGGGGGCACTGTTAGAGAATGGGCGAATCGATTCTACGAAGTGGAATCGTTTAGAATTTCAGAAAACTTCGGTTCGACGGAAGTCGACTTAGGGGTACTTCGGTAACCGAAGTGTGCTTTTGATTGATAAAATGGCCTGCGAGCACCATGGCTCTACATGGGGGCAAAGCACTCTGGGAGGAAGAAGCGGCATAGCCGCATGACATGTGCAGAGATGAAGGCCAATCAGAGACCGCGTATTCTGTGACGACACCGCCTAAAAAAAGACCGAGCCGCTGCCGCTGGAGCTCACACACTCCTCTCACTGTACTGACAGGGAAGGTGCAGCAAGCGGGTGATAGCGCTTTTCTGAAGAACTGATTTTTACACAGCGATTTTTGTGGGTGTCTCAGCTTGTCTCAGAGACTGTTCTCTGAATGTTTCTATTTCTGAATTTTTGGTAATTGGATCAGAAATCCATGTGCGTCCACTGCAGCTCATATACATTCAAAAACCAAGTGGGAATCTAATGCCAGTCCTGTTGTAATTCAATGAAAAAGAAACAAGCGTTTTTACAATACAAAAAACCACTTTCATTTTAGGCTGCTCAATTCTAAGCGCATTTCCATCCAGGGGTTAATTAAGCTTTGTTTTGGTCGGTGAGCTGACAAAAATAAACGTCATTTTCAACGCCAAAATATAAACTATTTTTTTTTTGGGTAGCCAAATTCACAAGCAAAGGTTAATACAATTACAATATTATCTCTGTTTGTGTGGCGAAGAAAATACGGCCATTTGTATCACGCTACAAAGCTACTAGTTTGTGGTGGGCTCAATCTATTGCGCAATTTACATCCAAGGGGTTTAATTAAGCGAGTTTTTGCTGGTGTTCTGACAAAAAATAAACCGTCTTTTTTCAACGCCAAATAAATATATTTTTTTGGTAGCCTAATTCACAGCAAAGGTAATTACACTATTATCTCATTGTTGTGGGGCGTATAAAATACACCATTGAAACACGCTACAAGCTACTAGTTTGTGGTGGCCTCAATACTATTGGTGCGCATTTACATCCAGGGTAAATTAAGCGTTGTTTGCTGTGTGCTGACAAAAATAAACGTCTTCTTCCAACCCCGCCAAATTATATTTTTTTTTTTGGTAGCCAAAATCACAAGCAAGGTTAATTAACAATATTAATCTCTTGTTGTGTGGCGTAGAAAATACGCCATTGTAAACCCCTAATACAAAGCTACTAGTTTGTGGTTGGCTCAATTCGATTGCGCAACTTTACATCCAGGGGTTAATTAAGCTGATGTTTTTCTGTTGTGCTTGACAAAATAAACCGTCTTTTATCAACGCCAATTATATATATTTTTTTGGTAGCCTTAATTCACAAGCAAAGGTTAATAACAATTTTATCTCATGTTGTGGTTGGCCGTAGAAAATACACCATAGTAACACGCTACAAATCTACAGTTTGTGGTGGCTCAATTCTATTGCGCAATTACCAATCCAGGGGTTAATTAAGCGTGTTTTGCTGCTGTGCTGACAAAAAAAAACCGTCTTTTTCAAACACCGAAGTATAATACATTAACTTGTAGCCAAATCACAAAGCGAAGGTTAAATTAAGCCTGTTTGTGCTTTTACATTTAGTAAAACACACAGTGCTTTGTAAACGACACATAACAGGAAAATTTTTACCTGGCCATTTGTGATCGCAATTTAATATCCTAGGGTATACCCAAGCATGTTACTGGTTTCATGTTGGAAAGTCAAAAACAGGGTGTATAGATTTATCATATTACAGATAACCATCCAAACAAACAGTGTCTTTGTACATCTTAGAACAAACAGTAGGTCAGACATAGAGGTGAGCAGAGGAGCAGGTCTCTGCAAATTAACTGCGAGTGGCAGTGCACCAAACATTTCCTGAAACGGCCCCAGGTCGCAGCAACAGCAAGGGACGGTCGCAGCATGGGTCCACTCGGAGAGGCCACAACTGCCGCTTGTCATCAAGCGGCCGAGTTTGTTCGCAACCCAAGGGTTTCTTGAATGAGAAGACTAGGTCATCCTCTTCCTCCCAGAATGACATCGGACAACTCCCAGCCAAGAGTCCTGGGAACCTCCAGACACAACACATAGTTGGCATGGGGCACGGGCGGGTCAGCGCCCACACCTGTCTCACCCCGCTCTTCCCCCAACCAGTTCCCCAGCCAGCGGACTAACAAGAGGTCTGGCTTAGCAGCGCCACTAAATATCGAGGATGAACAATTTTGAGGAGGGCAGTCAGCAGCTACTTGCAACGAAGAAAAATGGGGCCAATATCCCCAGCTTCTTGCAGTAGGCGGCAAAGTATAGATGTGGAGAGTGGCATGGTAAGGTCTGTGGTGAGAGTCAACCACGGCATTACCAAGACCGGTGATGAGGACAGTAGTGACGATGAAACACAACTAGAATGAAAGATGTAGCCGACCGCACTTGGGAGCCGGTGAAAGCAGGGCTCATCATCGTCAGAGAAGAGGGCTTCCAGCTTGCGCGTCAGGCATCGGCGCACCAGCAAGTGGGTGTGTGGCCCGTGAGTCAAGCAGGGTAAGCAGCAGTGTAGGTCGGGAAGCCAAGCGGCCACGGGGTGAAACCCGCTTCGCAGTCCCAAGACATAGCCACAGGGGCTTCAGCGAGGCCGCGCAGCGGCGCAGTATCCTCAGTGGCGGAAGCGTTGGCGGAAAAATCACTACATCGCGGTGTGCAGTTACCTTTGCTAAGACACCAGAGCCAATATGGTATATGTAAATCTGTGGGCAAAAGTGAGCGTGGCCAGGAGCTAACTTGGCACAACGGCCCAGCGTCCAACACATCAGCGTCACCATCCGGTGGGCCTGGGAGAAAACGTGGCTCAGATTAGGTGCCATCCCTGCCGCTGCAGCAGCACAGCGCCAGTGGCACGCATCCATTTCACCAGTCAAGGCTCCACCACCTCTGCAGAAGCAGCTGTTTCTCCTTTGAACAATCCTTCCGGTCAGATGCTCCCTGCTCTCACTACTCACGGCGCCAGCATTCGTTCAGAGAGGCATTGTAAAAGACAAACAGTATGCGTCCAACCATCCTAAGTCAGCAGCTGAACCGTTCTCCTGTCCAAAGTTGTAGGTACAGCAGTCCCTCCCTTTCCAAAGGGTGGAACTCTGCACCATTCAGGAGAACTAATGGCTTTGAAGCCCGAGCCGAGATGGAGAGTTCCAAGCCGTATTTCCTTTTCCAAAAAGGCAGTTAGCCACACTTTCACATAAATATGTAGACAGAAAGTGGGTCAAGCTCCTTGATGCCTATCTATCGGTTTGTTCCAAGGTACACGGCAGCGCGGACGTCTGGAGCTGTTACTACGAGTCGAGGGCCAGTACATGTCCTTTACGGCCCACTGGGTGAATGTGCTTCCCTGCCCAGCACACCAACAACTTGAACCAGAGACGCCGCTTTCTCTCCTCCACGTTTCAAACTGCTGCACCTGCGCCAAAGTCCGCCTCCTCCTCCTCCACCACCACCACCACTCAGCCTCCACAAGTAACTGCTCCATCATACCACATGTGTTTAGAGGCACAGCTGTCACGCAGTCACCACCTAGCGTGCCTCGGCGAACGAAGTCACACAGGGGAAGGAACTGCTCCCGTCCCATGCAGCAAGAAAATTCGAAGTGTGGCTTTCTCCGCCGCCAACTGCAAATCGGCAACCATGGTGACGACAATGGGAGGAACATGTGTCCCGCGCGCCAACCGAGGAGGGATGGTCCATGCGCCCTGCATGGCGCAAACGACAAGTGTTCAATCTGGTTTAAAAAGGTTCCTGAAGTCTTCCACCGATCTTCAGAACATTCTGAAAATGGCCAGGAAACTGTGCATGCACTTATTCCATTCTACACAGCAGGAATCACCCTCCTCGAGTTGCAGCCGCAGAACGGCCTCACCCCAACAACCCTCCTAATGCGATGTTTCCAAACCCGCTGGAATACCCAGCCTGCACATGTTGGAACCGACTGTATGAACAGAGAAGGCCATTAACGATTTTTGAATGACCAGGCAGACAGATGTACTCCCCTTGAACTTTTGATGTCAGCCAGTGGCAGCTCATGCGTGGGAACACCTGCCGTTTGTTTAGCCATTCGAGGAGGCCCACTTATTTGTCAGTCCGCCAGGGACTAAACGGTAAGAATAACGTCATTTCCACTGCTTCATGTCCTGAAAACAGATGCTGAAAATCTGTCTGGGCAGGGGACTGGAGATGTGGCGACTACATCTCGTCCACATGAAGTCCGGTGGGGACTGAAATGGAGAGGAGGAGGACGAGGACATTGATCAGAAGCATGTCTGGTGAAATGAGTGATTTTCCTACCCAGTGACAAAGAGAGGAGGACAGGAGCACAGGAGGAGGTGGAAGGAGATGAGGAAGACAGGCAATGATCCCAAGCCTGTGGCAGTATACTGGAACATGGAGGCATGGAGCCCCACGGAGTCACTTTGTGCAATGTCCCGCAGCATGCATATTTTGCCTGGCATAGTGACAGCCAATATCAGCATCCGCAAAGGGATACTTCTGTCTGGCTCTCCACCCTATTGGACCCCTCCCACCGTCCAAAATGGGAGGCCTTTTTCCCAGCATATTGAGAGGGAATACAAACTCAAATACTATAGGGAAAATCCACCGGGTTAATCATTGGCCGCTGCCTATGTGCCGGCAACGTCCCTCCTCTGACAGTCTGACCGGGGGTGTTTCCTCACGCTCACTACTACTCACTGCCCGCTGCTGGGGTAGGTAGGGGGGGTAGGAGCCGTACCAGCTCCATCAGCAGTAACCTTAAGTCTGGAGTCACTAATTGAGCATGCTTCCATCACCCACCTAGTGAGGATGGCAGTCACCACAGCAGCAGCAGCAGACAAGGAGCATTCCCTGATCCAACAGGTTTGTGGCCTACTTGACTGCACTCTGCCACCCAGTTAGAAATCCTCAGGACTACTGGGTCAGCCAAACTGAATGTGTGGCCGCAACTTGCCAGATTTGCAGTGAGAAGCTGTCCTGCCACGGCCAGTAGTGTGGCATCAGAGCGGGTGTTCAGTGCGCGGGGGCCAATCTTAACCCCCCATGAGAACCCGCTTAGGACCACGGGGAAAGTTGAACGCTAAACTATGTCAAGATGAAATCAGGGCGAGTATCGGCCATATATCCACACACCAATGCAAAGCGTCCTTCAGGTATCAAACGTACCTGCCCTCAGCCACTATTCTGAATGCCGCCACCCCGCCTGATGCCACACATCACTGATATTTCTCCATCTGCCTACCACCGTCCTTTACCAGGGGACTGGTAAATGCCACCCACCTCAAACACTCTGTCATTGTGCCCACCTATGTGCTTCATGCTGCTGCAGCTGTAGCTTGTTGCCCGTTGACATCCACCACTGTGTCATTGTGCCACTCTGCGGCTGGTAACTGTATTGCCACCTCCAGAATGTCATTGTGCCACTCTCTACCCTATGGCTATTGCTCCTGTCTCACCATCCACTCTCAGGTCATTGTGCCACTGCCTGAACCTCATTCGCTGCCCAGCCGTGACCTCCGCTCTCAGTCATTGTGCCGCTCTGTGGCCTAATACTAATTTGCCACCTGCAGAATGTCATTGTGCCACTCTCTGACCTCATGCGCTGCATGTGACTCCGTCCGTGCCTCCACACTGTGTCATTGTGCACTGTCTGACCTCTTGCTGCTGCCGTGGCTGCTGCCGTGCCCTCCACACTGTGGCCTACTCCTGTTTTGTGCCACCTCCAGAATTTGTCATTGCGCCACTGTCCTGACCTATGCTGCGATGTGGCAAGCTGCCGTGCCCTCCAAACTGTGTCATTTTGACACTGTCTGACCTTATTCTGCTGCTTTTGCTCCTGCCGTGCCCTCCACACTGTGTCTTTGTACCACTTTTTGGCCTACTCATTTTTTGCCAGCTCAGAATATGTCATTTGCCACTAGCCTGACCTCATGCTGCTGCTCAACCGTACCACCACACTGTGTCATTGTGCCACTCTGGCGGCCTGGTAACTGTTTTGGGCCACTTCCCAGAAAGTCATGTGGCCACTGTCTGACCTCATGCTGCTGTGGCTGCCGCCGTCACCTCCACACACTGTCACTAATTTGCCACCCTGAGCACTCAGTTTGTTTTTTTTTCCACTTTTGCTGCCATGACTTTATCAGGCTACGTTCCTCTTAGTTTTTTGGTCCAGTTTTGCCCCCATAAAGGTGCCCAGGGCTTTTTATAGTGAAGCGATTCTACGAGCGGGCGGCAGTCAGTGCGTGTCATACTAAAACACACAACATTTGAAAGAAGACCAAACCAAGCTCCCTCTGCATATTATAAGCAAGGCACAACTTCTACAGCACCCTGCAGGCTCTGGGCAGCCGTGGAAATTAGCTGTTTTTTATAACGTGATTCCGTGCGACGTATTCTACCGAAACGAATTTTGTCGAAAACCCGTAGTGACCGAAACGAATTTTTGAGAAATTCGCCCATCTCTAGTCACTGTACTTTGAAGAGCACAAAGCACTGCACAGGGTAAAAAAAAAGGCTACTTTGCCATCTAGGAGACAAATCTAATACTGCAGGACGGTGCATTATATTTCTACTCCTGCAAATTTTCTATCCATAGGTTGAGTTCAAGATTTATGTACCAATATACAACAAACCAAGGCTAGAGGGAGAGAGCTATAACAATTCTTGTTTCCTGGCTCGTTGTAAAAATGTATTAATAATATAATAATGTAATATATTAAGTTAGTCCCAAAACACATACCAATAACACAACAATAACAAGAAAATATGGTGCAAGCATTTGATCAATACCAAAAAACATATATCAATTCATCTTTATTGTTATTTGATACATTAAAACAACATATAAAAGGAAGACACAGTGTATGCATGGATGTACTGGGCAGGGAAACATCATAAACAGACATCGCATGTGTATAAAGAGTTGTTTATAAGGATAGCGCCAAATGAATTTTATGTATAACCCAAAAATAAGCTTATTTATAGTAAACGCGTTATAAATAAAGAGCAATACCACATACCGTATTAAGTATTGGAAATTTAGAGAAATCTACATTTAAGTTAAAAAAAAATAATGAGACCCCAAACAATCAATCATAGAATATACTCATAATAGAAAATGGCAATTAACGGAATTATAATCAGCCTTATAAAATGCATGGTCTGTGCTTACATCAGTGGTGGTCTGACCCCAGACCACCCCCCCCACACCACTCCAATCACCTGACTGAAAGTGCCACGGTGCTCATGGGAGTGCTATATCCTCTTCAATGTTTAGTAGCGGTGATGCAAGGTACTGAAGACATTTGTTGCAAAATGCTAATGAATGTGTAGGAGGAGGATTATAGACAATTGCCTTTATATGGGGGTAGGCTATTCTACATGAGATCTACCTCTTGGGTTGGACTTGGCTGCTTCACAGCATTTGTATGATAGAGGCGCGGTGTAGCTCCACCACACAACCAACAACAACCCTGGCTGGAGCACCGGGATCCTTTCATTTTGCTCATTGGCAGAGCTGACAGAGACCTCATTGGCATCTTTTACATGACCCATTGGTTTCTGTATGTTTGGAGGTGTTCTCTCCTAGAATCATTACCTATTTGAGAGAAAGCAGCATCAAATGGAGCTTGTAATAAAGGTAAGAATACACGATGCGGCCTTGACGAGGCCAAACACTGCTGCGGCACCCTGCACTTGAGATTCTTAATTAGCTTAATGAGTGGCTGTAACGATCCGGCGGTGTCAGATGGCACTGACCCATCAATCATTGGTATATGGCGGATCTATGAGAGAAAGTACCCGCACTTCGCTCATCAGAGCTAACTCCTGGAAGGAAACACTTCAGTCCGGCACTGTGGCTTCAAGTGAGTATAAATTTATTAACAGTTACATGTGCAGCGGAACATACATGTAGCAGAGCTGGCACTAGGCCAACGCGTTTCGGGCACCTTATGCCCTTGTTCACGGGAACAAGGGCATAATGTGCCCGAAACGCGTTGGCCTAGTGCCAGCTCTGCTACATGTATTTTTCCGCTGCACATGTAACTGTTAATAAATTTATACTCACTTGAAGCCACAGTGCCGGACTGAAGTGTTTCCTTCCAGGAGTTAGCTCTGATGAGCGAAGTGCGGGTACTTTCTCTCATAGCCTGTGAGTTTTACTGTGGAGCTGCAGTACGTCCGAGCCAGGCATCGTGAGTATTTACTTGGGACTGATATACCACGGTGAAGTCAGAAGAACTGGAGGTGAGCCACTATTTCTTACATGAACTGTGTTTCCTTTTTTATGGCGGATCCTCTAGGCCTCTGCGAGCGTAGATGTGGCAACTCGCAGAGGTAGCCGAAGCGCAAGAAAGGATAACCGGTGCTGAAATGGACAACAGGACACCGCAGGTGTAGCCATAGACAGTTAGCGCAGTCCCAGGATAGAAGTGGACCTGGCCTAGTGACAGGTATACAGAGGTATATAATGGACTGGTGCAGGTGTGCAGCAGGTACTTGGTACAGGTGATAGGTAGCGCACAGGTAAACAGCAGCGACACAGGAGCCAGGGGATCAAGCTCTATGTAGGTACAACATGAACTGACCAGAAGCAAAGGCAGGAAGTTCCTTATAAAGAAGAGGTCACAGGTCACAGACAGGAAATTGGGACACTGTCCCTTTAAATAGCAAGCAGTGCCGCACTCACGCCCAGGACGCCAGGGAAACGGAGGAAGAAACGGTGACCCGAACCTGCTGGCGGGCACCGCCATTAGGAGCGTGGGGCAGACAGGTGCCAAGACAGGTGAGTAACAAGCAGAGGCCACAGAGGAGGCACAGGCACAACCGCGGACCATGACAACGACCACAGAGTGCATCGCGACATTGGCCACATGGATTTGCAGGTGAACACCTGCAAAATTGTGCAGCCATTGTTAACAGTCAGTGATCTTTGCTCATTAATGGTTGCACAGTTTTGCAGGTGGTTACCTGCAAATCCAGGCAGTTGCTCATTAAGCTAAGTATAAATCCCCGGTGTGGTTGCCACAGTCATTCTTGGCCACATCACTGCCGCACCATCACCATGCTGATACCACTTTGTGTATTTCTACCCTCAAGAGCCATACAGGCTGTGTGTATTGCCGCATAGGCACCATGTACAGTCTAAATAAGTCCTTAAAGGGGTTTCCTCACTAGGCTGTTTCACTGAGTCACAAGCAGTTTTACACTCACTCTGGCTTGGCTCCTCAGGCTGTGAGTGGTTCTGTAGCAGTGATTAGAATATTCAGCTACTCTGTAACTAGCTGAGCCCTTACATTGACAAGTGTAGGAAATGTTATCTTCTTCTAAACAAAAGGTACATGTGCTGTGAGGACTGAAAACAATTGCCTTATCTGTAAACAGAAACTAATCTTGTTAGAAATTATTATTATTATTTACTTTAGAGCGACCTAGTTCCAGGGCTCTGAACATTCAAAGGGGGGTTACAAATTTAACATATGTCAAACAAGTACAAAGGTAACAATAAATAACTAACAACTGGTACAGAGGGAGAGAGGGCTCTGCACATGAGGGCTTACACTCTACAAGTCTACAATAATTCGTTTGCTGGGGACTGAAGGAGTGAGCTTTGTCCATCCATGGGGTGAAGTCAATCATTGGCTCTCTGCTCTCTCAACTAATCAGATAACAGAGTTGTGGTCAGGGCACCAGGTAACCACAGAAATCTGAGCGCCTTATCAAAAACAGCACTTGATAACAATCAAAATAATGCTTATCACAAGACATGGAGGAGCACTTGTCCGAAGAGGTATCGGAGCACTTGCCACAAGAGGTAGAGGAGCACTTGTCACAGGTGGAGGAGCGCTTGTCGCAGGTGGAGGAGCGTGTTTGACACAAGAGGTGGAGGAGCACTTGTAACAAGAGGTGGAGGAGCACTTGTCACAAGAGGTGGAGAAGCGCTTGTCACGAGAGGTGGAGAAGCGCTTGTCACAAGAGGTGGAGGAGCACTTGTCACAAGAGGTGGAGGAATGCTTGTCACGAGAGGTGGAGAAGCGCTTGTCACAAGAAGTGGAGGAGCGCTTGCCACAAAAGGTAGAGGAGCACTTGTCACAGGTGGTGGAGGAGCGCTTGTCACAAGAGGTGGAGGAGCACTTGTCACAAGAGGTGGAGGACTGCTTCTCACAAGAGGTGGAGGAGCGCTTGTCACAAGAGGTGGAGGAGCGCTTGTCACAAGAGGTGGCGGAGCGCTTGTCACAAGAGGTGGAGGAGCGCTTGTCACAAGAGGTGGAGAAGCTCTTGTCAGAAGAGTTGGAGGAGCGCTGGTCACAAGAGGTGGAGGAGCGCTTGTCACAAGAGGTGGAGGAGCACTTGTCATCAGAGGTGGAGGAGCGCTTGTCACAAGAGGTGGAGGAGCGCTTGTAACAAGAGGTGGAGGCGCACTTGTCACAAGAGGTGGAGGCGCACTTGTCACAAGAGGTGGCGGAGCACTTGCAACAAGAGGTAGAGGAGCACTTGTCACAAGAGGTGGAGAAGCGCTTGTCACAAGGGGTGGAGGAGCACTTGTCAGAAGAGGTAGAGGAGCACTTGTCACAGGTGGAGGAGCGTGTTTGTCACAAGAGGTGGAGGAGCACTTGTAACAAGAGGTGGAGGCGCACTTGTCACAAGAGTTGGAGGAGCGCTTGTCAGAAGGGGTGGAGGAGCTCTTGTCACAAGAGGTGGAGGAATGCTTGTCACAAGAGGTGGAAGAGCACTTGTCACAAGAGGTGGAGAAGCGCTTGTCACAAGTGGAGGCGCACTTGTCACAAGAGGTGGAGAAGCGCTTGTCACAGGTGGAGGAGCACTTGTCAGAAGAGGTGGAGTAGCACTTGTCACAAGAGGTGGAGAAGCGCTTGTCACAAGAGGTGGAGGCACACTTGTAACAAGAGGTGGAGGCACACTTGTAACAAGAGGTGGAGGCGCACTTGTAACAAGAGGTGGAGGCGCACTTGTAACAAGAGGTGGAGGCGCACTTGTAACAAGAGGTGGAGGAGCGCTTGTCACAAAAGGTGGAGGAGCGCTTGTCACAAGAAGTGGAGGAGCGCTTGCCACAAAAGGTAGAGGAGCACTTGTAAGGTGGTGGAGGAGCGCTTGTCAAGAGGTGGAGGCGCACTTGTAACAAGAGGTGGAGGAGCGCTTGTAACAAGAGGTGGAGGCGCACTTGTAACAAGAGGTGGAGGAACGCTTGTAACAAGAGGTGGAGGAATGCTTGTTACAAGTGTGTTTGCCACAAAAGGTATAGGAGTGCTTGAAACAAGAGGTAGGAAAGTGATTGTTACAAAACTTGGTGGAGCACTTGCCGCAAGAGATGGAGGAATGTTTGTCACAGGTGGAAGAGCGCTTGTCACAAAAGGTGGAGGAGCGCTTGTCACAAGAAGTGGAGGAGCGCTTGCCACAAAAGGTAGACGTGCGTTTGTCACAGGTGGAAGAGTGCTTGTCACAAGAGGTGGAGGAGCGCTTGTCACAAGAGGTGGAGGAGCGCTTGCCACAAAAGGTAGACATGCGTTTGTCACAGGTGGAAGATTGCTTGTCACAAGAGGTGGAGGAATGCTTGTCACAAGAGGTGGAGTAGCGCTTGTCACAAGAGGTGGAGGGCGCTTGTCACAAGAGATGGAGGGCGCTTGCCCAAAAGAGATGGAGGAGCGCTTGTCACAAGAGATGGAGGAGCGCTTGTCACAAGAGATGGAGGAGCGCTTATCAGAAGCGGTGGAGGAGTGTTTTTTAGAAGAGGTGGGAAAATTATTGTTACAAAAGGTGGTGGAGCACTTGCCACAAGAGATAGAGGAGCACTTGTCACGGGTGGAGGAGCTCTTGTCACAGATGGAAGGGCATTTGTCACAAGAGGTGGAAGAGCACTTGTCACAAGAGGTGGAGAACTGCTTGTCACAGAATGTGAAGGAGTGCTTCTCACAAGAGGTGGAGATGTGTTTGTCACAAGAGGTGGAGGAGCGCTTGTCACAAGAGGTGGTGGTAAGCTTCTCACAAGAAGTAGAGGAGTGTTTGTCAGAAAAGGTGGGAAAGTGATTGTTACAAAAGGTGGTGGAGTGTTTGTCAGAAGAGTTGGAGGAGCGCTTGTCACAAGAGGTGGAGAAATGCTTGTCAGAAGAGGTGGGAAAGTGATTTGTTTCAAATGTTTGTGGAGCACTTGCCACAAGAGGTGGAGGAATATTTGTCACAGGTGGAAGAGCGCTTGTCACAAGAAGTGGAAGAGCGCTTGTCACAAAAGGTGGAGGAGCGCTTGCCACAAAAGGTAGACGTGCGTTTGTCACAGGTGGAAGAGTGCTTGTCACAAGAGGTGGAGGAGCGCTTGTCACAAGAGGTGGAGGAGCGCTTGTCACAAGAGGTGGAGGAATGCTTGTCACAAGAGGTGGAGGAGCGCTTGTCACAAGAGGTGGAGGAGCGCTTGTCACAAAGAGGTGGAGGAGCGCTTGTCACAAGAGGTGGGGAGCGCTTGTCAAAAAGGGGTGGAGGAGCGCTTGTACAAGAGGTGGAGGAGCGCTTGTCACAAGAAGTGGAGGAGCGCTTCCCAAAAGAGGTGGAGGAGCGCTTGTCACAAGAGGTGGAGGAGCGCTTGTCACAAGAGGTGGAGGAATGCTTGTCACAAGAGGTGGAGGAATGCTTGTCACAAGAGGTGGTTACCTGCAAATCCAGGCAGTTGCTCATTAAGCTAAGTATAAATCCCCGGTGTGGTTGCCACAGTCATTCTTGGCCATCACTGCTGCACCATCACATGCTGATTTCCACTTTGTGTATTTTCTACCCCCAAGAGCCATACAGGCTGTGTGTATTGCCGCATAGGCACCCTGTACAGTCTAAATAAGTCCTTAAAGGGTTTCCTACTAAAGGGTGTTTCACTGAGTCACAAGCAGTTTTACACCACTCTGGCTTGGCTCCTCAGGCTGTGAGTGGTTCTGTAGCAGTGATTAGAATATTCAGCTATCTGTAACTAGGCTGAGCCTTACATTGACAAGTGTAGGAAATGTTATCTTCTTCTAAACAAAAGGTACATGTGCTGTGAGGACTGAAAACAATTGCCTTATCTGTAAACAGAAATATATTCTTGTTAGAAATTATTATTATTATTTACTTTAAGCGACCTAGTTCCAGGGCTCTGAAACATTCAAGGGGGTTACAAAATTTAACATATGTCAAACAAGTACAAGGTAAAATAAATAACTAACAACTGGTACAGAGGGAGAGAGGGGCTCTGCACATGAGGGTTTACACTCTACAAGTCTACAATAATTCGTTTGCTGGGGACTGAAGGAGTGAGCTTTGTCCATCCATGGGGTGAAAATCAATCATTGGCTCTCTGCTCTCTCAACTAAACAGATAACAGAGTTTGTGGTCAGGGCACCAGGTAACCACAGAAATTGAGGCTTATCAAAAACAGCACTTGATAACAATCAAAATAATGCTTATACAAGACATGGAGGGGCACTTGTCGAAGAGGTATCGGAGCACTTGCCACAAGAGGTAGAGGAGCACTCGTCACAGGTGGAGGAGCGCTTGTCGCAGGTGGAGGAGCCTGTTTGACACAAGAGGTGGAGGAGCACTTGTAACAAGAGGTGGAGGCGCACTTGTAACAAGAGGTGGAGGAGCGCTTGTCACAAGAGGTGGAGAAGCGCTTGTCACGAGAGGTGGAGAAGCGCTTGTCACAAGAGGTGGAGGAGCACTTGTCACAAGAGGTGGAGGAATGCTTCTCACAAGAGGTGGAGGAGCGCTTGTCACAAGAGGTGGAGGAGCGCTTGTCACAAGAGGTGGAGGAGCGCTTGTCACAAGAGGTGGAGGAGCGCTTGTCACAAGAGGTGGAGAAGCGCTTGTCAGAAGAGTTGGAGGAGCGCTAGTCAGAAGAGGAGGAGCAGCGCTTGTCACAAGAGGTGGAGGGGCACTTGTCATCAGAGGTGGAGTAGCGCTTGTCACAAGAGGTGGAGGAGCGCTTGTAACAAGAGGTGGAGGCGCACTTGTCACAAGAGGTGGAGGCGCACTTGTCACAAGAGGTGGCGGAGCACTTGCCACAAGAGGTAGAGGAGCACTTGTCACAGGTGGAGGAGCGCTTGTCACAGGTGGAGGAGCGTGTTTGTCACAAGAGGTGGAGGAGCACTTGTAACAAGAGGTGGAGAAGCGCTTGTCACAAGAGGTGGAGAAGCGCTTGTCACAAGAGGTGGAGAAGCGCTTGTCACAAGAGGTGGAGGAGCACTTGTCACAAGAGGTGGAGGAGCGCTTGTCACAAGAGGTGGAGGAAAGCTTGTCACAAGAGATGGAGGAGCACTTGTCAGAAGAGGTAGAGGAGCATTTGTCACAGGTGGAGGAGCGTGTTTGACACAAGAGGTGGAGGAGCACTTGTAACAAGAGGTGGAGTAGCTCTTGTCACTTGAGGTGGAGTAGCGCTTGTCACAAGAGGTGGAGGAGCACTTGTCACAAGAGGTGGAGGAATGCTTGTCACAAGAGGTGGAGGAGCGCTTGTCACAAGAGGTGGAGGAATGCTTGTCACAAGAGGTGGAGGAGCGCTTGTCACAAGAGGTGGAGGAGCGCTTGTCACAAGAGGTGGAGGAGCGCGCTTGTCACAAGAGGTGGAGGAGCGCTTGTCACAAGAGGTGGAGAAGCGCTTGTCACAAGAGTTGGAGGAGCGCTTGTCAGAAGAGGTGGAGGAGCGCTTGTCACAAGAGGTGGAGGAGCACTTGTCATCAGAGGTGGAGGAGCGCTTGTCACAAGAGGTGGAGGAGCGCTTGTAACAAGAGGTGGAGGCGCACTTGTCACAAGAGGTGGAGGCGCACTAGTCACAAGAGGTGGGAGAGCACTTGCCACAAGAGGTGGAGGGCACTTGTCACAGGTGGATGAGCGCTTGTCACAAAGGTGGTGAGTGGCGTGTTTTGTCACAAGAGGTGGAGGAGCACTTGTAACAAGAGGTGGAGAAGCGCTTGTCACAAGAGGTGGAGAAGCGCTTGTCACAAGAGGTGGAGAAGCGCTTGTCACCAGAGGAGGAGGAGAACTTGTCACAAGAGGTGGAGGAGCGCTTGTCACAAGAGGTGGAGGAAAGCTTGTCACAAGAGATGGAGGAGCACTAGTCAGAAGAGGTAGAGGAGCACTTGTCACAGGTGGAGGAGCGTGTGTGTCACAAGAGGTGGAGGAGCACTTGTAACAAGAGGTGGAGGCGCACTTGTCACAAGAGGTGGAGAAGCGCTTGTCACAAGGGGTGGAGGAGCACTTGTCACAAGAGGTGGAGAATGCTTGTCACAAGAGGTGGAAGAGCACTTGTCACAAGAGGTGGAGAAGCGCTTGTCACAAGTGGAGGCGCTCTTGTCACATGAGGTGGAGAAGCGCTTGTCACAGGTGGAGGAGCACTTGTCAGAAGAGGTGGAGGAGCACTTGTCACAAGAGGTGGAGAAGCGCTTGTCACAAGAGGTGGAGGCACACTTGTAACAAGAGGTGGAGGCCCACTTGTAACAAGAGGTGGAGGCGCACTTGTAACCAGAGGTGGAGGCGCACTTGTAACAAGAGGTGGAGGCTCTCTTGTTACAAGAGGTGGTGGAGCGCTTGTCACATAAAGGTGGAGGATCGCTTGTCACAAGAAGTGGAGGAGCGCTTGCCACAAAAGGTAGAGGAGCACTTGTCACAGGTGGTGGAGGAGCGCTTGTCACAAGAGGTGGAGGCGCACTTGTAACAAGAGGTGGAGGAGCGCTTGTAACAAGAGGTGGAGGCGCACTTGTAACAAGAGGTGGAGGAACGCTTGTAACAAGAGGTGGAGGAATGCTTGTCACAAGTGTGTTTGCCACAAAAGGTATAGGAGTGCTTGAAACAAGAGGTAGGAAAGTGATTGTTACAAAACTTGGTGGAGCACTTGCCGCAAGAGATGGAGGAATGTTTGGTCACGGTGGAGAGAGGCTTGTCACAAAAGGTGGAGGAGCGCTTGTCACAAGAAGTGGAGGAGCACTTGCCACAAAAGGTAGACGTGCGTTTGTCACAGGTGGAAGAGTGCTTGTCACAAGAGGTGGAGGAGCGCTTGTCACAAGAGGTGGAGGAGCGCTTGCCACAAAAGGTAGACATGCTTTTGTCACAGGTGGAAGATTGCTTGTCACAAGAGGTGGAGGAATGCTTGTCACAAGAGGTGGCGGAGCGCTTGTCACAAGAGGTGGAGGAGCGCTTGTCACAAGAGATGGAGGAGCGCTTGTCACAAGAGATGGAGGAGCGCTTGTCACAAGAGGTGGAGGAAAGCTTGTCACAAGAGGTGGAGGAGCGCTTATCAGAAGCGGTGGAGGAGTGTTTTTTAGAAGAGGTGGGAAAATTATTGTTACAAAAGGTGGTGGAGCACTTGCCACAAGAGATAGAGGAGCACTTGTCACGGGTGGAGGAGCTCTTGTCACAGATGGAAGGGCATTTGTCACAAGAGGTGGAAGAGCACTTGTCACAAGAGGTGGAGAACTGCTTGTCACAGAATGTGAAGGAGTGCTTCTCACAAGAGGTGGAGAAGTGTTTGTCACAAGAGGTGGAGGAGCGCTTGTCACAAGAGGTGGTGGTAAGCTTCTCACAAGAAGTAGAGGAGTGTTTGTCAGAAAAGGTGGGAAAGTGATTGTTACAAAAGGTGGTGGAGTGTTTGTCAGAAGAGTTGGAGGAGCGCTTGTCACAAGAGGTGGAGAAATGCTTGTCAGAAGAGGTGGGAAAGTGATTTGTTTCAAATGTTTGTGGAGCACTTGCCACAAGAGGTGGAGGAATATTTGTCACAGGTGGAAGAGCGCTTGTCACAAGAAGTGGAAGAGCGCTTGTCACAAAAGGTGGAGGAGCACTTGCCACAAAAGGTAGACGTGCGTTTGTCACAGGTGGAAGAGTGCTTGTCACAAGAGGTGGAGGAGCGCTTGTCACAAGAGGTGGAGGAATGCTTGTCACAAGAGGTGGAGGACAGCTTGTCACAAGAGGTGGAGGAGAGCTTGTCACAAGAGGTGGAGGAGCGCTTGTCACAAGAGGTGGAGGAGCGCTTGTCACAAGAGGTGGAGGAGGGCTTGTCACACGAGGGTGGAGGAGCGCTTGTCACAAGAGGTGGAGGAGCGCTTGCCACAAGAGGTGGAGGAGCGCTTGTCACAAGAGGTGGAGGAGCGCTTGTCACAAGAGGTGGAGGAGCGCTTGTCACAAGAGGTGGAGGAATGCTTGTCACAAGAGGTGGAGGAATGCTTGTCACAAGAGGTGGAGGAGCGCTTGTCACAAGAGGTGGAGGAGCGCTTGTCACAAGAGGTGGAGGACAGCTTGTCACAGGAGGTGGAGGAATGCTTGTCACAAGAGGTGGAGGAGCGCTTGTCACAAGAGGTGGAGGAATGCTTGTCACAAGAGGTGGAGGAGCGCTTCTCAGAAGCGGTGGATGAGTGTTTTTTAGAAGAAGTGGGAAAATTATTGTTACAAAAGGTGGTGGAGCACTTGCCACAAGAGATAGAGGAGCACTTGTCACGGGTGGAGGAGCTCTTGTCACAGATGGAAGGGCATTTGTCACAAGAGGTGGAAGAGCACTTGTCACAAGAGGTGGAGAACTGCTTGTCACAGAATGTGAAGGAGTACTTCTCACAAGAGGTGGAGTAGTGATTGTCACAAGAGGTGGAGGAGCGCTTGTCACAAGAGGTGGAGGTAAGCTTCTCACAAGAAGTAGAGTAGTGTTTGTCAGAAAAGGTGGGAAAGTGATTGTTACAAAAGGTGGTGGAGTGTTTGTCAGAAGAGTTGGAGGAGCGCTTGTCACCAGAGGTGGAGAAATGCTTGTCAGAAGAGAAGAGGTGGGAAAGTGATTTGTTTCAAATGTTTGGGGAGCACTTGCCACAAGAGGTGGAGGAATGTTTGTCACAGGTGGAAGAGCGTTTGTCACAAGAAGTGGAAGAGCGCTTGTCACAAAAGGTGGAGGAGCGCTTGTCACAAGAGGTGGAGGAATGCTTGTCACAAGAGGTGGAGGAGCGCTTGTCACAAGAGGTGGCGGAGCGCTTGTCACAAGAGGTGGAGGAGCGCTTGTCACAAGAGGGGGAGGAGGGCTTGGCACAAGAGGTGGAGGAGCGCTTGTCTCAGGAAGTGGAGGAGCGCTTGTCACAGGAGGTGGAGGAGCGCTTGTCACAAGAGGTAGAGGAGCACTTGTCACAGGTGGTGGAGGAGCGCTTGTCACAAGAGGTGGAGGCGCACTTGTAACAAGAGGTGGAGGAGCGCTTGTAACAAGAGGTGGAGGCGCACTTGTAACAAGAGGTGGAGGAGCTATTGTCTCAAGAGGTGGAAGAGCGCTTGTCACAAGAGGTAGGAAAGTGATTGTTACAAAACTTCGTGGAGCACTTGCCGCAAAAGATGGAGGAATGTTTGTCACAGGTGGAAGAGCGCTTGTCATGAGAGGTGGAAGAGAGTTTGTCAGAAGAGGTGGGAATTGGATTTTTACAAAAGGTGGAGGAGCGCCTGTCACAAGAGGTGGAGGAATGCTTGTCACAAGAGGTAGGAAAGTGATTGTTACAACAGTTGGTGGAGCGCTTGCCACAAGAGGTGGAGGAGCACTTTTCACAAGAGTTAGAAGAGTGCTTCTAACAAGAGGGGGAAGAGCACTTGTCACAAGAGGTGGGAAAGCGATTGTTACAAAAGTTGGTGGAGCGCTTGCCACAAGGGGTGGAGAAGCTCTTACCAGAACAGGTAGAGGAGCACTTGTCACAGGTGGTGGAGGATCGCTTGTCACAAGAGGTGGAGGAGCGCTTGTCACAAGAAGTGGAGGAAAGCTTGTCACAAGAGGTGGAGGAAAGCTTGTCACAAGAGGTGGAGGAAAGCTTCTCAGAAGCGGTGGAGGAGTGTTTTTTAGAAGAGGTGGGAAAGTGATTGTTACAAAAGGTGGTGGAGCACTTGCCACAAGAGGTAGAGGAGCACTTGTCACGGGTGGAGGAGCTCTTGTCACAGATGGAAGGGCATTTGTCACAAGAGGTGGAAGAGCACTTGTCACAAGAGGTGGAGAACTGCTTGTCACAAAATGTGAAGGAGTGCTTCTCACAAGAGGTGGAGAAGTGTTTGTCACAAGAGGTGGGAAAGCTATTGTTACAAAAGTTGGTGGAGCGCTTGCCACAATAGGTGAAGGAACACTTACCAAAAGAGTTGGAGAAGCACTTGTCAGAAAAGGTTGTGGGGTGCTTGTCAGAAGAGGTGTAGGAGCACTTGCCATAAGAGGTGGAGGAGCGCTTGCCACAAGAGGTGGAGGATCGCTTGCCACAAGAGGTGGAGGATCGCTTGCCACAAGAGGTGTTAGAGCGCTTGTTACAATAGGTGGAGAAGTGCTTGTGAAATAAGGTGGAAGAGCACTTTTCACAAGATGTGGAGGATCACTTGTCACAAGTGGTGGAGGAGCGTTTGTTACTAGACGCCAGACCAGAAGCTAGTACATAGCAGACAAGCACTCCAAGGCTTCTGTGCACACCGTGGAGCAGTTCTATAGTCAGAGGAGATGGATTCGGCATCCTCATAAAATAGGATTTTTAACAAACAACAAATACTTGTTGCACAAAAAGAAAGCCAGCGCTATTGTGAAAGAGAACAAATATGCCGAAAATAGTAAACAAAAACTGGACACTGGGCATTTACCACTGTAAAGTGTCAGTTTTAATTGGCATAACTTTTTTAAAAATACAACGCATTTCGTAAACACCCTTGGTTTACTTCATCAGGTAACATCTAAACAAAAGAACAGACAGAATTTAGAAAGACCGCGAATAGACTTTCTTCTCACAATGAGACTTTCCCTACAAATCACAAATAATTCTAATCATCACAAATATCTATGAAAAACACTTAAAATACACAACAAAGATAATACATAATAAATAATTGTAAAATACTTAAAAAAAAAATGTCATATATGTTTCTTCCAAAGGTTATAACCAGTAGGAGATAAACAGTAACAATCGCTTACGCAGTTCAGGCAATAAAATGCAATGATTAAGGGCATCACTGCCTGAAACGCATAAGCGATTGCTATTGTTTATCTCCTACTGCTTTTAACAAAGGCTCCATCTCTAATTTTTATTAAAGTTCCTGTTGGTACTCTGCATCCTCAATAGGGGTGAGCAAGTTATATAGTAAGGAAGAGCCACCGAGTGCGTTGGCCAAGTCGGGAGCAAATATGCCAGTTATTGGCAAGACCAGAACCATGAGCAAGCTAGAATGCAGCGGTGCCCGGGAACCTAAGCAACGCAGAGCATCTGAAGACTACATGTGGTAAAGGAAATATTTTATAAAATAGGAATTTTTTATTAAGTTGCATATTTTAGGCTTCTTAACCCTCCCACACCTATTCATGAGATGAGAATACCCTTATAATACCCGTCCCATTTAGCTAAGTACTGTTTATTGCACACCTATTTCATAAGGGCCAGCATACAATGCTATACACGCTACTCTCTATAAATCTGGAGTTTTCTGGCTGTCACAGTGACTCAGCTGAACTGGGTTCCCCACCTTGTCTTACAGTTTGTACTGGGGGTCCCACCCCCTTTCACAACAACGCAAGCGCTTACGGGATTTGGTTTAATGTCTTCTATTACACAGGTGCAATGAAATGCTTTAATTATTTATTACTTAATACTACTACAATGAACCAAGGATATCAAGGTTAACTCCTTGGCTGCTGTGTGATTACTATAGCTAGCATGCTCTGCTGCATACAACCAGGTATGTTTGGGCCCGGGTAGAAAAAAGATTTCTGCTCAGAGAAGGGAATGCCTGGATTTTGCCCCAGGATTTTTCTTTGCAAGGTGTTTTTTTGGGATTTATTTGGGACACTGGTTAGCCCCTATCAGGGAGGATTCGCTTCAAAGAAAGGACATGTCCGTTCCTCTTTTTCTATGTTGTGAAATTCATAGTGCGGAAATCCTTTTGGTTGCTTTTAGGATTTTAATAATTTCAGGGTCCCATACAACTGAAGCATCTTAGTTCCCCACCCATTACCAGTTTCTATCTTCTATTCACATTTTAGGAAAAAGACCGCACACAGGGGCGTAACTACCGGGGTAGCAGGGATAGCAGTTGCTACGGGGCCCCTGCTTCGGGGGGCCCCGGGGCAGCTGCTACCAAGTCCGCTACCCCGGTAATGCCGCTCCTGGGCCCGCCGGCAGTGAACTTAAACAGTTCACTGCGGCGGGCGGGGAGCTGCGGGGCCCGGCGCATGCTGCCTCTGAACGCCGTGCCCCCCGGCCCGAGCGTTTAGAGGCAGCGTGCTGGGGTAGTTAGCAGGACGGGCGCCGATCGCTCCCCACGGTTACTTCCCCCTGCCGGCCCCCTGTGGTCACCGGGGCGCGCGCGCTGACGTCACATTCCCCCGCGCCGCCCGCCCCTGAGCGCAGAGGCTGCAGGGAGAGCAGCAGACATGAGCGAGCGGCGCGTCGGGGGGAGCGTTTGGGCCGAGGTGAGTAAGTTGTTTCTTATTTTATCTACCCATATGCCTGCCTATAGCCCCCCATATGCCTGCCTATAGCCCCCATATGCCTGCCTATGCCCCATATGCCCGTCTATACCCCCATATGCCTGTCTATTCCCCCATCTGCCTGCCTAAGCCCCACATATACCTTTCTATAGCCCCCATATGCCTAACCTTACCCCACCCATATGCCTGCCTGTAGCCTCCCATATGCCTGTCTGTAGCCCCCATATGCCTGCCTATAGCCCCCATATGCCTGCCTATAGCCCCCCTATGCCTGCCTATAGCCCCCCCATATGCCTGCCTATACCCCCTATATGCCTGCCTATACCCCCTATGCCTGCCTATAGCCCCCCCTATGCCTGCCTATAGCCCCCATATGCCATGCCTATACCCCCTATGCTGCCTATAGCCCCCCTATGCCTGCTTTAGCCCCCCATATGCCTGCCTATAGCCCCATATGCCTGCCTATAGCCCCCATATGCCTGCCTATTTGCCCCCCTATGCCTGCCTATAGCCCCCATTTTGCCCGCCTGCTATACAGCCCCCTATATTACCTGCCTGCCTACACAGCCCCCTATATGGGCCCGCCTGCCCGCCTATACAGCCCCCTATATGCCTGCCTGCCTATACAGCCCCCTATATGCCTGCCTGCCTGCCTATACAGCCCCCTATATGCCTGCCTGCCCTTTTCGCCCCCTATATGCTGCCCGCCTATACAGCCCCCCATATGCCTGCCTGCCTGCCTATACAGCCCCCTATATGCCTGCCGCCCGCCCTTTCAAACCCCTTTGCCCGCCTGCCTATACCCCCTATCTGCCTGCCTGCCCATCAGCCCCCCATATGCCGCCTGCCTATACCCCGCCATATGCCTGCCTGCCTATCAGCCCCTATAGCCTGCCCGCCTTTTCAGCCCCCCATATGCCCCGCCTGCCTATCAGCCCCTATTCCCGCCTGCTGCCTATACAGCCCCCTATATGCCTGCTGCCCATACAGCCCCCTATGCCTGCCCTTTCAGCCCCTATGCCCGTCTGAATCCCCCCCTTGCCCGCCGATACCCCCCCAAGCCTGCCTGTATACCCCCCCAAGCCTGCCGGTCTACTTGTATGGGCCCTTTAGCCCAAAACCCACCA
>JAODAL010045461.1:0-31912 GCA_025379985.1 Phyllomedusa bahiana
CTTTTGGTTTGCGTTTTAATTGTTTTTATTTTTTCTTTTTGGTGTTTTTTTCCTAGTTAAAGCTTCAGTTTATATTTTCATACATTTTGGTTGTGCACTAATTTCTGTTTTCTTCTTTTCTTGGTTTCCCTCTACTAAATGCTTTTTGACCAGTTGCAGCCCCGGGTTTTTAACTATTTATTTGTGGTGCCCATCATTTTTCATTATTGTTGTTCAACATCAAAGAGGCTACATCCTGAAGGGGTTAAAACGGGTGTACCTAAGGAGGAGGCTAGTCATAAGGATCCTGCCAAGGCCCGTTTCCTAGAGGCGGGCAAGGCGGGCAGTCGCCCAGGGTGCCGCTACACAGGTGGCGCTACCCGCCAGTCATTAAAATGCAGGCCGGCACCATCTCACTCTCAGGGGCCGTATGTATTACAGGGCAGTCGGCAGGGAAGAGGGGACGACACTTCACTACTTCATGGCTTATGCTTAAAGGGGTTTTGCCACGAAGTAAAATTGATGTGGGAAGCTTGCAAATTAAATAATAAACATTTTCACCATTCATCCTTATTAAAAATTCTGCACCATTTTTGCTTTAGCTGCCCTTTTAGTGAGCCATTGTTTACAGCTCGTCTCCAGGGGATATGACCAGGGCTGAGAGCTCCTCAGTCCTGGTCGCACATGCCCAGACATAACCTCTCCTCTCAGACAGCTCCTGAGTGTTCAACCCCCAGGTGATGTCACTCTACTCCTGTCCCCTATACTCCTTATTAATTAGTGAAACAGTGAAAATAAATTAAAAAAGGAACCTCAATGAGCTATGTGTATTGATAAAGAAAAAAAAATCCATGGGTTTGGTTCCTGTGGGGATTTGAACCTAGGACCCTTGTGTCGGGAGGTAAAAAGCATTTCCTCTAGGCTACAGTGTAGCTACTTGTACCTCTGTAAATAAACAGACCTTTCTTTGACTAGAGAGAGGAAAGGCCTGGTGATGTCATCCTGCTGGGTCACATGATCTGCAATTCAAACAAATCACACACACCCCCTTCTGAGCACACAGAGCTGAAAAGCTGGATGCAGGGGCTATGAAATGAGATCGTGGCAAAACCCCTTTAAAGATAACCTGTCACATAGATTATGCCCCCCTTGCTGAGGGCAGAACAAGCTAGAGTCAGACCTGCTGTGCCCAGCTCTGTGTCACTAATTCTTTAAGATGCTGTAGTTTTAGTGTATTTAATGCTCAAATCTGCAGTTTTCAGACAGAAGAGTAATTCAACGAGTCCTTCAAAGAGTCATTTCTTTTCAAACCCTGCCAATCGGAGGCTAGCCCCACCCACCTCAACTGATAAACCTAGTACTTTGAATAGGTAGAAACATGTGAATAACTGTCAGTGGGCGGGGCTAGCCTTTGGTGGGCGAGGCTAACACCTGCTCATGAATAAGATTTGAGGGGTAAATGCTCTAAAACTCCCTATTGCATTACAGAATAAGGGACACAGTGCTGGAAACAGCAGGTCTGACACTAGCTTGTGCTGTCCTCAGCAAGGGGGGCACAACCTACCGTGTTTCCCCGATAGTAAGACACCCCCGATAGCAAGACGTAGCGGGGAGTTTAGGGACGTCCACTAATGTAAGACGTACCCCGAAAGTAAGACGTAGTAACTGTATGTTGTCTGCGCTTGGGCGCTGAGATGGCCCGGGCGCCGACAGGGACGCTTCAGCTATATGCGGCTCCTCTGGGAGCGCATAATGCTGAATGCCGGGTACAGCGCACAGTGTCCGGGCGCTGCGCTGGCCTGGGCACTGTGCGCGATTCCATCACCTATATGCGACTCCTCCGGAGCGCATATAAGTGAAGGGATACCACTGCGGAGCAAGGAGCGCTCGCTCTGTGCCCCGCAGTGGCCTCTGGGCGGGACCGCAGACTGCGGCTGTCCGGAGCTCCCGGCACAGGCAGCGTGTGTCATCACGCTGCGTGCGCGGCCTGATGATGTCACCCGCCTGTGCCGAGAAGAAGATAGAGCAGAGCGGAGAACGTGGGAGACAGAGCAGCGGGGATCCAGGTAAGTGATTATTTGTTTTTTTATTTTGATATTATTACCTACAGCTGCCTATACCTGCCTACAGCTGCTATACCTGCCTACAGCTGCCTATATGCCTTATACCTGCCTACAGCTGCCTATACTGCATACAGCCGGCCTATACCTGCCTACAGCCGCCAATAACCTGCACTACAGCTGCCTATACCTGCCCTATACCTGCATACAGCTGCCTTAACCTGCCTACAGCTGCCTATACCTGCCTACAGCCGGCCCTATACCTGCCTACAGCTGCCTATACCTGTCTACAGCCGGCCCTATACCTGCCTACAGCTGCCTATACCTGTCTACAGCTGGCCCTATTCCTGCCTACAGCTGCCTATACCTGCTACAGCTGCACTATACCTGCCCTATACCTGCCTACAGCCGGCCCTATACCCTGCCTACAAGCCTGCCCTATACCTGCGTATGGGGCCATATACCTGCCAATATAAGACATACCCCGAAAGTAAGACATAGTGGGACTTTTGGGGGTAAAAAGAATGTAAGACGCTGTCTTACTTTCGGGGAAACACGGTATGTGACAGGTTCCCTTTAACTTTTTCCTTTAACATAGATGCTGCTGCCACCAGGGAATTGCTTCAGAATCCTGTGGCAGCAGTGAGTGAGGTGCTGAGCTGCTGGGTCGTCCGGCTTATGGCTCAGGGAGATTGATACAGCAGGAACCCTAAACTCGGCTGTGTGCCCTTCAGACTCCCGGGCTGCCCAGCAGTGCTTTGTGAAGGGCATCAATTCCCTTTCCCTCTCCCTAACAAGCCCCAAAGTTTCGGACGCGTTCAAAAGTTACTTAGGGAGGGGGGGTATCTTTTTATTTTTTAGGTTCCACGCAGGTTTTTTATACTTTTTTGGGTCATGCGAGCCTTGTTCTCCCTCCGGTATTTCCATGTTGCTCCTGCGCCTGCCTAATCACAGTGCCGTCCCTGCCCCTGTTTTATTCCCAAATGGAGGGGTTAAAAAAAAAAGCCCCCCTTTATACAAAGGATCAACAAAAGTAAATGTAGGTGTTGATATGAGTACTAAAGCCAAAAGATACAAAACTGTGCAAAAAAAATTTTACATCGGGGGTATGTCCTTTAAATGATGTGTTTGTATTTATGAAAATGGTTGTATTCTGTAAAAATTTACTACATTGTGCAGTGTTTGGCTAGTATTTATGTATGTAAAATGCATTGTGTAGTGTATGTTATACATATGCGGGGGAAATCATGCACTGGACGAAAGTAAATTTATATATACTCAATGTCTGTTTTTAAAAATTGGTGAAATGTGCATATTTGGTGCTCTTCCTGTCCAGTATAAATATATGTGTGCTACATTTTAAAATGTTCTCGTTATGCTTTAAATATAGTGTTAATCTATATATATAGGTGGTTCTTCTGTCCATGTATAAAATCTGTGCCGTATTGTGCGTGTGTCAGTCCATTTAAAAGGGTATTTTCACATGGCTTGGGGCAATACCCCTGTGGGGGAGGTTTTGCTGTCGCAGTATTTCACAAGCATTCAATGACTTTCACTTCCCCTGGCACATAAGTGCTAAAAGAATGACATGTCATTTTCTTCCCCCCAGGTCTCAACCATTTGGGGAGTATCTGTAAATCTATTTCATAGATTCTTATTTTACCTATTTGCACACCTTGTTATTCATCATTTTGGGGGGTGATATGTGTTCATGGGGTTTGGGGTTTTTTCTCACATGTGGTGGTGATATGTGGTCATGGGGTTGTGGTATTATTTTAGTCACTGGGGGGGTTTTTGGTTGTTGCGGGGGATTCATCTTGGGAGGATTATGGTAATATTATTCTTGGGGGTTATGTTTTGTTATCTTGTTTTTGGTAATTTTTTCTATAATTTTGTAGTTTTATACTAGAAGTTGTGTTAACTTTTTTTATATTCAGCAGTGGTTAAGATGATTTTTTTTGTGTCTCCAAGACACCAGTTTTTGGTGGGGGTGGGGGGTGGTAAAAGTCTTCACTCCCCCTGAGTGCAATTTAGCTAGGAAAAAAAGACGGATCCTGTGTATAGCCTCATTTCAGCTTAATCGCTGGGGAAAAAAACCCGCTTTTTACAATTATTTTTGGGGTAAAACGGTCCCCCCGAAGTAGTGGTTTCGGGGGGACTTTAAAAATTTTATCACACAAATAGATTATATATTTTTAGGAGCTTCTTACCAAAACAACAGAAAAATACAAAAAATCCCTAATAAAACTTAAACCCTTTATTGGTATATTTAAAAAAAAAAAAAAAAAAATCATAGTTGTGTACCAGAGGTCTTACTTCTTGCAACAAATAGAGAAATATAATAAAGAAAATAACCTATAATGTTTACACTCACCGATAGTTCAAGAAGAAAGAAAGGCCGAGCACTCAAGTGGATGCCATTGTTAATGGAAGAGATATTGCAATTCCAAGTTACAGAAATTTAAAGTTAAGGGAAAAATGTAGATTTTTTTTTTGATTAAAAACATTATTTTACAAATGTCATGCTGATAATGTGAAATAAAGCAATGTTGAAATGTGACTCAGATATGTTTCGGTTTATAATAAACCATAACCTTGTATAGAGAAAAAAGAGTTTAAACAGCTCACCGCCTCCATGCTGGATTAATCAGCTAAACAATATAGAAAAGAAAAATCTGATGGGTTTTGTGGTTAAAAAATAGAAATTTATTTAAAAAAGTAAAGAAAAAGAAAAAAAAAAGAAAAAAAAAAGCGGCTTGGCTGCCTCATTTTGATACCTTTTGTTATGGCCGCTTTTTTATTCTTCTTTTCTTTTATTTTTTCTTTTTTTGGAATTAAATAAACTTTTTTTACACCCGGAAGACAGTACTTTACCCCCGGGGGGACTCCTATGGTGGTGGTCCTCTCCTGCTGTATTAATGTTGTGGTGTTGTAGGGAGGCGTCCATGATGTTGGTGCAGGAAGCAGATGAAGGGTTAAACATTGGTATCAAGCATCATTTGACCCTTTTATTCAATGGCAACCTGATATACATGGCATCTCTCTTTCCTTACAAGTTCCATTCTTTTCTCCACCTGTGTTGCAGCTAGCAGCCATTAGACATCCCTTCTATAATGGTCCCTTATTTGGATGCAGTCTTAGTACTGCAAGTAGTTCGCAAACCCCAGGAGAACTGACATCCTAAACACTTCCAGCTTAGACTTCAAGGGGATAGCGGATAGCCAGGTCAAAGGCAAATCTGAACACCAGTCCTTATCTACTCCACCTACTTCTTATTTAATGGCTGCAAAGCCATCACATCACACAAGCTCCTGCAGATTCTGGTCTCTAGCAGTACATATAACTCAACACAGAGTTCACTCAGAGGTCATGTCATCATTAGTATCTCAGTGCAAAATAGCAGTTCAACAATGGTTCAGCATAAAATCACATAGTAGTATACAAATTGGTCTGCATGACTGTCAACCCAGAAGGCAGTCCACAAACAGTTTGCTGAAGACAAGCAGACTAAGCACATGGATTACTGGAACCATGTCCTGTGGTCTGATGAGATCAAGATACATTTATTTAGTTCAGATGGTGTCAACCGTGTGTGTCAGCAACAAGGTGAGGAGTACAAAGACAAGTGTGTCTTGTCTTCAGTCATGTATGGTGGTGGAGCTGCATGAGTGCTTTCCCAGTGTGGCTAGCTACAGTTCATTAGGGGAACCATGAATGCCATCATGAACACTGCCTTGCTAAAGAAAATGAGGATGAAGGTGCTGGACTGGCCAAGCATGTCTCCAGACCTAAATCCTATTGAGAATCTGTGGGGCATCCTCAAACGGAAGGTGAAGGAACGCAGGGTCTCTAACATCCACCAACATTGTGATGTCGCCATGGAGGAGTGGCAGAGGATTCCAGTGGCTACAACCTGTGAAGCTCTAGTGAACTTCATGCCAATGAGAGTTATGGCAGTGCTGAAAAATGATGGTGGCCACAAAAAAATATTGATCCTGTGGGGGCAATTTGTCCATGTTCACATGCAGGTATCCTCACTTTTGTTGCTAACAATTGTGGCACATTTATGGCTGTGCCAAAACACAAAAGGAGTTATTTCTCACAAACTACACACCCCTTTAAAGAAAATGCACTCCAGTGTAACATCAACCAACCGAAACTTGGAGCTAGAGGCTCGACGAGTATATATGAATATATAGAACATAAAAATAATAATGTGTTATTTTATTAGTAATAACATGCAATTAGTAATACAGACAGATGGCCACAATACAATACAAAATTAGAACAGTTTGCAGAGAAAAGCCTTCCCGCCTCGCATTGAGATGTTCATATTCCGCCCGAAAACCATTTGGAAGAATGAACATGCTCAATGTTTTTCGGTCCATCAGCGGTGTAAAAAACCGTCTGGCGGCAAATACCTGCAGTGGGGAAAGCTGCATGGATTTTCCATTGAGGTCCATGTAAAAGTTTGTCAGGCGGTTTGCAGACGGCTTTCAAAACCGAAAACTGTCTGCAAAACCGCCTGAAAAACCTGCCATGGAGACATGCCCTAAGAGTATAATTAGGTGTAAGCTGCTAGATGTAACGTTTTCAAAGGACTTTATTTGAATACAGATGAAATTTACAGAGAAATGCAGATAAAAATGGGGAGTGGATCCTTAGAGGGGCAGAAGGCAGGGGACTGTCACTGCAGTAGGGGTGATGTGCAATAGGGTCCAAACCGGAAAATAGAACCGGCTGAAAACCCGTGCCGTGGGGACAAGGCCTAAGAGTTATTTTCAATGGTTATACATTTGATAGATTTTTAGATGTAATGTCTGCAACAATGTTATTAATTACCATAGCTATGGAACAGCAATGGTGAAAATAGTAAAATATACTATACACATTGAATAAACAAGGTTGCTAGCAATAATGATACCATCACAAGCAAAATGTCTGGCTGTGTTCTGATATTTTGTATTAAAAGTATTGTGATTATTTAGTCACATATACAGTACCACTTTGGTGTGGGTTCATCCTCTGTGGGGATTTTTCATCTATAACAACAATTTGGTACATATTGTGTTTACCAATATTGTGTTTTGCATTTTCTTGTTGAATAATGCACTAGATACAATCTATATATACATGTAACAGAGTGATAAATATATGCATTAACAATCAGTTTGTACAAATGCGTATGTGGTATAAGTTTTGTTGTACAGTTATGCCTAGTAGTAAGACAGTGTTATTTAGGCAAACAATGGGTTAATGCTCCACATCGCTATATAAGGGAAGGAGCAGTTCCTAGCCCTTTACTGTGATCAAGGACCAGATTTAAGTCTGAAAAACTTAAGCATGCCTTGCTTTTCTGATTTCTGATATTTTAATATCATATATATTTATATCATATATAATATCAATATATTTTTAGTGACCAATGAAGGATATGAACTTTTAAGGATGGAATACCAATACCCCTTCATTCAAGTTTTCCTTTCACTAAGGAGCCGTCAACCTCATTGGATACTCTCCAAGAATTACACTGGAGGATCTTATCACAAATGAAGGGAGTGGTAAGCACCAGAGTCTACGGCTCTAATTATAATTGTTGCTACACACTATTAGGCAGTATTGGTGTGGAGGCCCTCTACTCTTCAATTCCCCATGACTTTGACTTAAAAGCAGTGCAGTATTTTATTTTTGGAGATGAGAGGGACCAATTTTCAGGCACACAATGAAATCATGCTGTGTACTTTCCTTTGTGTTTGATGGGCCGGTTTTCCACCAGCTCAGGGGTACTGCGAATGGGTGCTCATGCACCCCGCGAAATGCAAATCTGCTCTTGGGCTTGAGGTATTCATGGAAGAAAATAGAGAATTTTTGGAAAAGATCATCATGTGGCAATACTACATCGATGCTATACTTGTCTTGTGGCAAAGAGATAGAGATACCTTTTTATAGATATACCTCTGAGAGGCGGGGTATTAAAAAGATAAAATATACTTACTTTGTACCTACAGAGGGGTGTTTTTAAGGTGACATATGGCTAAAAAAACTGAGCGGGATACAAAACCTACCATCTTCTCTATGTGAGGTAATTATTTGATAGCTAAAGATATGTAGCAGTAACTATAAATGACATAGATGAATTGCTTGGTGATCTTGGCTGAGTGTTATGTTTATGCAGGTGTTACTCTTACTGACGTGTACTTGGTGGCCGAAGCCTGACTGCACACGCGCATAGTTTTAGGGCACAGCACCTCATATACTATGGCCGTGTCAGTAAATGTGTCATAATGACATCTATATGCTTTGCATGCGGACACATGCACTGTAACGGAGAGGAAACTAGGTATGTAGGGCTGCACATACGCATACGCAGTAGGAGGACAAAAATGCCATGGAGTATGAAAACTTTATTGGCTTGGTAATGGCACACAGGTGTGTTTTATATGCTCTATATGTTTATCCCGTGACTCGGAAGGGGAGGATAGGGATTTATAAACTATATAAGCCACTCTAAAAGAGTCTTCAACATGGGGTCATACGCTCATGTCTTGCCATATGCAGGACTTTATTTAAAACTTTTTTGAGCATATTTTTGAGCATTGTATTGTTTTGCTTATTGTTCCAGTTGGTATTGCTGCATCCCACTGACGACTCGGACAGTAAAGTCAGAGGAAATGCGCTTGGGAAAAAATTTGGAATAGAAATAGGATACATTTAAGATATGATCAAGACGAGTTCTACAGGGTCGTCCTTTTCAGGGCAGTTGCTTTGTTGACGGTGAGAGCATAGATGGAATGGTAGGGCTAAATTATAACCCTGCAGTATTTTTAACAGAATATATTGGAATCATTCCTACCCAGAAAAACACCAAGATGCCCCAATGCCAGAATTGACCATTTGACATTTAGACCATGGACTATTGGGGAGTGTTAAGATTATACAAGGTTACATAAGGTTATTTCTTTATTGTGGCATATTTGTTTCAAGAAGTAATGGCGTTTGGTGCACAATTATGATATCTTTTTAAAATATACCATTAAAGGTTAAGTTTTGTTAGTTTTTTTGTGATCATGTCCTACTGAAAACCCCAGAGATCAGCGATAATCTTAGAGGGACTGAGCAGCAGATGTTCAGTTCTCACCCAGGGATACCAAAGCTGAAGCAAAATAAATAACCCCTTAGGTGGATTCTCAAGGCCACCACAAGTGGTGGTACAAGCCACATTACAGAGGACTTGCGGCAGGAGACTACCAGGTCGCTACCCCTGATGTGACTTGCTTGCGGTGGTGGCCGGGGTGCAGCATGGTACAGAATCAATGGATGGAGGCATAGTCATTGGCAGACAGGAAGGTCAGGGCAGGCAATGTTGTCAGGAAACAATAGCAAGGAGGTCTGGAACATGGGATAACTACTTTCTCAAACACCAACTAAATGACACCATCGATCTGGCAGGGTGTGAAGGGGGATGTGGCAAGATATAGGGTCAGTGCCTGGCAATTTCCAAATTTCTGATTCACTGGCCCTTCAAATCTTTCAGAGCTGACACGCGCGGGCCCTAGGGAGCGATAACATGCTCGTCGACACTTAGGAGGAGAAGGCAGAGATGCAGGGGAGTACAGAGCTGCAGGGACCGGGGTAGTTCGAGCGCATCTGTGGCCCTTTTTGGGAGACTTTGCGTGCTCCATGACACCTCATAATTAAGGTAGTTCTTCTATAACATGCATTTACTTTAATAATATTGGCACAAAGTTTATAATATTTATTTTATTTTTTATATTTACAGCATCAACTTCTATTTACACATCATATTTCCCATAAATATGTGGCTATCCAACTGTGAATTGTCATAAATTCTCTAGTCCAATAGATGGCAGCATAAACTAACTAGTAACTCCATGAATAAACTATGGTTAAAGCAGAATATATGCAGTTTTAAGATATGAGTATGTGTTTTCTTGAGGCAATATTGGAGATCAGTGGTCCTGATGCCTGCTCTATTTCTAGAGCTCTATGCATGTGATTAGCCATGGCCAATCCAACCCCATACGCAACACACTTTTGAGCTGATATGTGAATGAACCCTTAGGCTTCACTCTTGTAAGCTTGCCTTATTCCTCATTTAGTAAGATTAGCTTCATTGAGTTCAGCCTGTTCCTCCTCAGATACAAAATAGACAATATCACCACCGCTCACTTTAGCTTAAAATCGTCCATTTTTTGTGTTGCAATTCTAAAGTCAGATAATGGGGAGGGGGTTTATAAGGGAAATCCACATTGACTTTCTATTTGTCATAAATAATTCTTTTTTACAATTTGCATTCATTAACTGTAGTTGAAACGGATTTGTCTGACACTTCCAGTCATTTTATTAAACGTAAGATAATTTAACAATGGCTGTTTATTTTGGTGTGTACTATAGGAAAGAAAGACTACAGAATTGTGTGAAAAGGACATTTGTGTGAAAAAGATCAGGTCTCTGCCCCACATTGGCAGCTCTTATAGGAGGTTGATTGTAGGGGATATTTTTCCTTTACAATTGATGCTGTTGAGTGAACTATATGTGGCCATATCCAGACTAGCATGAAAGTGGCATCTAGTTCTGACTCCAATCCTCATTAGAATACAGTGTGGCAAAACAACAGATGCTGCACTGTTCTAGAAGCAGAAATAAATATGGTTGAATCCAATGCATCTACCTCTAAGGAAAGCATTAATATTTTAAACAAACATCAGGCGAATATGTGTTGTTCAGATACTGCTGTATGCCAAAGACCACTGCAGCCCAACGTGTTTAGACTATATTGAATATAGCTCACTAGTACATAGGGGAGTGATTGTAGAATTGTTTTTTGGAATATTCTTTGATGCAATGCTTATTGTATGGAAACTGTATGTGTTTTCCATCCAGTTTTATATCAATAGACACCCCCTCACAGATCCTAGCGAATGGGCTGGTATATGTCACAGCCATCCATAGCAGGGGGAAGGGAGAGTACTCTGCGGTTTATGTGATTACCATTTATTAAAATGAATGAATACAAGCTCCAAAGGGATTCTCTAGTATGCCAAAAAATAAAAAAAATTAAAATAAAAATCTAATTGGCTTGTCTGAGTCTTTATGTGTGCTGACTGCTGAGCTAGTTTGTGCCTTTCCAGTGCAGTATGCAGCTTCCCTTCTCATCAGCATTTCTAGTATAAAAGCTGTCTTCCTTTGGCCTGTAAAACTACTAGCCCCATAATCCTTTTCTTTGTCTATGGTCATCCATCTCTATCGCAGTCTCAATACACAATGTAACAGTTAAAAGGTTATTTACCAAGCAAATGTGCCTCCACAGACAGGCTTGGCTCAGACTACTCCACTTAACACAGTCTAAGGCATTGCAAGTTTTCACCCTTAAAGGGGTTGTCTCACAACATGGATTCATTTTACCTCAGTCCTGTTTTCTTGGTTTCACTTTGAATTCAGTGACATGTTTACTGGCTTCTACTAGGTTGCAGTAGAAGCCAGGTCTGTAGCTATAGCAACCAGTGCTGGCAGCCTATCAGGAGAGATCAAACAGGTCTGAAGCTATAGCGACCTGAGGAACTGATGCAGCCTGTCACGGATGCCCCTGCGACCCTCGTCCTGGGTCGCAGGCGCATCCGTGTCCTTCACCCGAGCGGCTCCGTGTCCCGCATTTCGGGGCGCGGGCGCACTCATTCTCCTGCTCCTTTGGGAGTGTACTTACCCGGCCGCGCTCCTGCTGCAGGCTCTGCCCCTCGGCGCGTGCGGTCCCACTCCCTAGGGCGCGCGTGCCGGCAGTGTTAAATTTAAAGGGCCAGCACACCGGTAATTGGCTATTGCCGGTCGCTGCCCCTATTTAAGCCTGCCTCTTCCTGATTACCCTGCCGGATCTTTAGTGCCTATAGTCTATCAAGAAAGCGTTCCTGTGTCTTTTTCTGATTACCGTGTACCGTACCGTTTGCCTCCGTTCCTCGACCACGAATCTTGCCGCCTGCCCCGACCTTCCTGCCTGTCCATGACCACGAATCTTTCCGCCTGCCCTGAACTTCCTAACTGCCCCCGACTACGAGCCTGCCTTACGATTTTGTACCTCGCTACACCTCGGCTTCCTCCGCAAGCAAGTCACGTCAGGGGTAGCGACCTGGTAGACTCCCGCAGCAGCAAGTCCATCCCGCTTTGCGGCGGGCTCTGGTGAAAACCGGGACCTACTTATATTCCGCTCTCTGGCGTGGCTTACGCCATCGCTTGCGGTGGTCCAGAGGATCCACTACTACCACTTCTGACACAGCCCATACAGGAGGGGATATCTCAGAATAGGTAGTATACTGTTAATGGACATATATTGCAAAGTGACTTGTTTTTGCAAGATCTTTAACATAAAAAGAAATCCTTGTAGTGAGACAACTCCTTTAACCCCTATACAGGGATCTATACTTTGCTGCTGATTATCACTATGTTTCATCCATAGAGCAATCACTGACCGGTGAAAGAAAACAGGCAAAGAACAGAATCAAAAAAGCACAGAATAGGGCGAGTCCCAAAAAAGATGTTTAACTATAATAAAATATAACTTTTAGGTCAAAATAGGGGATATGCTTACCCTAATAACACCCTATAAAGAAACCCTTCCTAAACGGAGCACCCACCCTTAAAAAGGGTGTATTAGTGATCACTAATACATTCCCTATTTTAATGTTGGGTCTAATTTGTTTTACCTTATCTGTGCAATTGTATATAACAGTCCTTAGAGTTCCCATTTTTAGGATACCAAAAAAATGTTTTCAAGGGACAGTTAAGGCCTTTCACAGATAAAACGGTGAATGGGTTGCCCTTTGTGCGTGGATGCTCCATTTAGGAAGGGTATCTTTGTAGGGTGTTATTAGGGTAAATGTAATCCCTATTTTTAACTTGTTGCAAAAGAAAATTTATATATTTTTTCTGCTATTCATCTTCATCTTTTGGAACTCAATTTGTTCTGTAATCTTGTGTTCTTTTGTCCGGTGAGGACCTTTGTTTTTCATTAGATGGCTTTCAACTCAATTGTGCATATATAAAAAAAATAGTTTTGTCATTGTCAATTGTCATTTGTCAAAAGTCCAGTCAGTCCAGTCTGCATCTGAGCCAGAATTAGAAACAAAATTCAAATCAGGGAAAGCAAAGTCAAACTGTGGATCAGGCATCTATGGGTCGAAGACAATGAGATCAGTACCAGGAAATCAAATGAGCGGTAATTAGAAGGGTAATCAAACAAGGTGGTTCAACACAGAAACAAAACACACAGCATATCAAATAGCAACAGGCATAATAACTGGCAGTGAAGGGGTGGACAAAACAGGTTTAAATAACAACCAATAGTGGTCACCAGACTTATGCCCATGATATATGTAACTCGATGCTTATACAGTTGCATACATCTGCCGTTGACTCACAGTAAACAAAACATCAAGCACATTTTCATATCATTGTAAAAAAAAGTGTAGTCAACTGATTTTTTTAATACAGTTTAGGTAAAGTTATACCAACAAATTTCGATTACACACATGCTTAGTGGCGTAGCTAACAGTGGCGGTAGTGCGGACCACTGGGTGTGTCAACAAGTCTCCCGGGCGATGTCTATGGTTCTTGGATGGTGTGGGCTCAGCGGCTCTACCCAAACTATCCTCAGCATGAGTCGGCTGCAATGTGTAGCTACAGCAGCCAGTAATGGAGCTAGCTCTGATCCCAGTTATCTAACCTACTAGATGCCATGGTAGCAGCGTCCTTGGAATCTAGAGGATTTACAGAGGGAGGGGGCAATGTGATTGCACTGCCCATTATTGCCATGACAGTCAGAAGCCAAATAATGGCCTCTTGGTCTACCATATATAGATAGAGACAGAGTCTAACAGGCTGCCTGTCACATACACTATAATACATAATAGTATAATAGTATGGTAAAACAGTAATGTGTCATAATTTTAAAAGCAATCACGTAGTCTAGTTCTATATTGGGACTAAAAAAAAAAAAAAAAAGTAAAAGGTCCATAAATAAAAAATGTTTAAACAAATTTTAAAAAGTCAGAAAAATATTAAAAGAAATAAAGATAATAGGTATTGCTGTGCCCTTAAGAACTCAATCTTTAAAATAATTGTGCCATGTAATTTGTACAGTGAACACTGCATAAAATAAAAAATAAAAACCATGCCAGAATTGCTTTTATTCATCCAGCCTGAAAAAAGACAGAATTATAAATGATAGAAAAAAATCTTATGTATCCCAGTATGATAGCAATGAAAACGTAAACTTATCCTGAAAATATAAAGCCGTTACACAGCTCCATAGCCAGAAAAGTAAAAAAAAGTTTAGATTTTTTAGAATATCATGACATAATATTTTTTTTAAGTGGAATAATGATTTAGGGTTGGGGACCCCTTTTAAAAAGAAACTTGGCCTAAAAAAGTGGGTGATTTTAAACTTGCACAACCCAGGTGAAAAATGTTTGGTTACCCAAATATAATTGCTAAAAAGAAACGAAAGTAAAGGAAGAGTTTGTAGTGTGGCACAATCCATTGTAACATATTTTAATATATTATTGTCCTATTTGAGGTTTGTCTTAGGATTTCAGGTAAAATTCCTGTCTAAATTTGAAAACAATTGGATGACAAATTCTGCATTGGTATGATCCACCATGGCTTCACCATGACAAGCTTAACCCTGTATTCCTTGCCTACATTGAAAACAGCCTTTGATATAGTTTACTCTTTTTCCCTAGTTTTCATACTCTATACTTAAATATAAAAAAGAGAAAAAAAGTGATAGTTTATTTTAAAAATGTAAAATGTTTGGTTTCTACTCTTCCTAGTCATCACTGTCTTCTTAGAAACATTTAGGAAGCACTAGAAATTGATTCCAGTTTTGATTCATTAGGCTTTTTTGTCTTTTTTGTTTTCATCTGTTAGGCAATAAATTTCAGTGCTCTGAAAAACGGAATGGTGCTCAACGTCCCCCCTAACTTCTTGCACTGAAGACGGAGCTCCTTGTTCATGCAAAAGAGGATGATGGGATTAGTAAAGATCGGCAGATCAAATAAAAATCGTTGTGTTTCAAAAAATGTTTTTGTCTGAATAAGTGGGGGATTCCTTGGGAAAAAAAAAGGAAGGGGCCTTAGTTAGTTAAATTTAGCAACATTTAAGACAAGGTTTTCATATATACCCTTTATAACAGTCGATTTTGAACCCCGGGCAAAAATAGATGGGTAATGTTAAAAATCACCCGTAAGCCCGGCATTTTTTGGGTGCGTTCCTTCTGTGTCAGACGGGACTATGCCCCAACTTCAGCTTTTAAATTGTTTGTAACTATGAAACCATTTTCCCTTGGGAGTATTTTCCCAATAGTGCAGCCCGTACCCTTTTCGAATTGGGGCCCGGAAAAAAAGTTGTTTACCCCATCTTTTTAAAATTTCCCTTTGAACTTAAAATTTTTTGCAATTAAATTTTAAAAAATCAATTCAAATAATTAGGGAATGCATAAATCTGTGTACAGGAAGCTCCCCACAATGAGTTTCTCATGATAGTAATTTGTGGCATATCCCTAAGTTCTAACTGAAATGGAGTCAGGAAATGCCATAAATGTTTGATTGATGGGAGTTTGACTTCTGGCACCTCCACTGATCATAATAATCTGTCCTATTTACTTTAAAGGGGTTGTATCATTACATTAAATGGTCTTCAGAGTAAGGGGACAGTGAAAACAAGAAACTTTGCAATTGGATGTCATTTGCAGGACTGTCTTGTTTTCACTGTCTCCCTGATCTTCGTTTTTTGTCGTTTCCACCTCCTTTCATTTCATTGGCTGCCGGCTCTACTAATTTACATTCTATCTCCTATTCACGGGAGCGTGCATTCCTGCCTCTCTCACTCAGAAAAAGGGTCGGCAACAACTTCACTCTGCACAACCAGCAGCTCTACGGTAACACTGCAACTGCTTCTACAATCAGAAAACAGCAGAATTGTGCCTCCCTCAGTGCCTAATGCTCCTGCGTGTAAACATAGAAGGAAGACAGATCTGTGCTGATCTGGATGACTTCATAGAAGACTGGATTCAACTGTAACAAACCTCCAGCTGTGAGAGGAGAAGAGATCAGTGCTCTGAGTTCATAGAAGACTGTCTAGACTTAATGCAGGGTGTGCTATGTAAACAGCTCTTACAAAATAAGACTGCATAGGGAGAGGAATGACACAGTGACATGTGGACTCAGACAGAGAGGGTGGGGGAAACCCACTGACTCGCGAGCGAGCATGAACAGTGAAGGGGGGGATGATGTCATCCACTTCAGTTAAGAAACACCCAGCTGGGAGGGGAAGAAACGCCCCTGGATTTGAAGAGCTGAGAAACTGAGATTACATTGAAACACACAAACTGATGAAGCGATCCATCCCCTTTAAGGGGACTGAACAGCAGTACAAGCACAGCACCCCATGCAAGCAAGCCACTCTGACTGTGAAAACATTTACCCTTTTATTTTCCAGACTGTGGGGGTGAGAACCTATGGTTCAAGCACTGATTGATAGCCTAAGGGTGTTCTAGCTTTTGGAAGACCCTAGAATGAAAAGATCCCTTGCAGGACAAATCAGCTGTTGACCTGCAAGCTACCAAAATATCTTTCTTGCACAAGGCTTTCTTCAGTGTATATAGGCCCTTGGTGTATTTATATATTCTGCTTTCACTACCCTTTCAAATTATGAAAGAGGAGCCAAAACAATCAAACAGAGAGAGAAAGGTATAGAATGTGGAGTTAGATATAGAGTGTAGGAGGGTTAGGATGTGTTAAAAAGATATTCCGTGACGTCAAGAGGTTTCACCACAAAGTAAAATTGATGTGGGAATTTGCAAATTAGATAATAAACATTTTTACCATTCATAATTATTAAAATTTTTGTACCATTTTTGTTTTAGCTGCTACTTTAGTGATCTGTGGAGTACAGCTCATCTCTAGAGGATCCAACCAGTGACGAGAGCTCCTCAGTCCTGGCTGCACATTCTCAGGCATCACCTCTCCTCTCAGGCAGCTGCTATCAATCTCTTCCCTGCTTAGTAATCACACACACTCACTGCTGATGGAGTGTTCAACCCCAGGTGTTACTATTTTACTCCCATCCACTGTACTTTCTAGTAATTAGTCAAACAGTACAAACAAATAAAAAAATAAACCTCAATCAGGTTTGTGCATTGAGAAAAAAAAATCCACATATTTGGTTCATGCAGGCATTTGAATCTAGGACCCCTATGCTGAAAGGCAGAAGTGCTAACCACTCAGCAAAATTGTAGTTACTCACAGTTTATTACATAAACAGATGTTTGTTTGACTAAAGTAAGCATACTGAGGGGAAAGACATGGTGATGTCACGCTTGCTGGGTCACAGGATGTGTAGTTCAAACAAATCATACACGCTCCCATTTGAACACACTGAAAGCTGAAGCATGGCAAACCAGGTATAAAATGCCTTTTGTGATAAAACCTCTTTAAAGGGTTTAGGATTGGATGCAGGGTCACATGACATTTCTTGACATTACCATTCACAAGTGATGTGGTTTGAATGGGGATGCCAGGCAATGCACATGACTGCAGAACCCAATAAAGTTACAATAGTCTCATCCCCTAATTAGCTTCACTAGGGAACGCACAAGGAACATCACTAGGAAATGGACACCAACAACTGGCGCGAACGGCAGGAAGATGAATCCCTAAAAGCCCCTGCCCAAAGGTTATTGGTGGAGGAAAAATACTCACTGCGCGCTGGCCCTTTAAATCCAGAACACTTGGGTATGCACACCCCTAGTGACTGGCAGTTGAAAGTGTACCTGGAAGCCGAAGGAAGCAGAGACATGTCTAGGACTGGGAGGAAGCAGGCCGGGGCCAGGTGAGTATAGATGCCGTAAGAGGAGAGCCAGGAGTGGGCGTGCCTGTGGCGAGAGACCCAGACTGTGGCATGAGACATGTCAGTGGCCAGGAGGCAAGGTCAGCCACGGTCCAGGTATCGGGCCATGGCACGCGCCGTGACAATTTTTAATTTCATCCTTGACAGATTTGAAGACACTTTGCACCCTGTACAACATGCTGCAAAGCAGCCCCAAAGCATATCAGAGCATCCTCCTTATTCAATATTTCTTTCTTTGTATTATTAATTTTCACTCTGTGACATGGTCTGTGTCTTGCCAAAAAGCTCTAGTTTTGCCTCGTGACTCTGGGCACGTGATGCCACCAGAGGACCTTGGGGGAAAGAACCCTGCACCATCCCTGCGGTTTTGAAGAGTGTGCGCCGAGCCTGAGAGCCACCGTCACCCCCAGAGACATCCACCCAGCTCACCCAGTGAGCTGTCACAGAGATATAGCGGCCTTGGCCGTGCTTACTAGTCCATATGTTGGTGGTCAGATGGACTTTTCCGGCCACAGATGCAGACAACGCGCTTCAAATTTTAGATGACACGTGGCTGGCCAGGGCAGGGACGGCTTTTCTGGCAAAGAAATGCCTGCTCGGCATCTGGTATTGGGGGCAGGCAAGGGCCATGACATGGCGGAACCCATCTGTGTCCACCAGATGGAAAGGCAACATTTCCAAGGCCAAAAGCCTGGCAATGCCGACATTCAGGCTTTTGGCTTTGGGATGGTTTGGGTTAAAGTGTTTCTTCTGCTCCCAAACCTGGAAGACAGAAGGCTGGCTGCTAGACTGGCCGCTGTACGGCATGCAGGTCGTAAAAACTGGCGGAAGGAGAAGGGGTAGGTTGGGTCTCTGGTGGTGCTGGTGGTACTCGGGTGACGGTGGAGGCTGAAGCGGAGGCTGATCCCTGATCATGACTCTGAGAGACATGGGCAGCTGAGGAACGCTTGGTGGTGGCGGAGGAGGAGGAGGCGGAGACAGAGGGTGTGACAGTGGTTGGAGGCCCGGCGTCGGTCTGGCCTTTTTTGGCCAAGTGTTGCCTCCATTTCAACTCATGCATTTGCTGCATGTGACTAGACATGTTGGTGGGGGTTTTAACCACCTAAGGTTCTTGCCTCTACTTATGCGTTTACGCAAAAGCGGCATATGACATCGCTGGGTGAATCAGAGGCTTGCTTAAAGAAGGCCCAGGCTTGAGAGGTCCGGGAAACCTTTTGACGGCGATAAGCGAGGAGCGGGGTTTGCGCTGACCGTGGCTGGCGGAATCATATCAGCGGACTTCTGAGACCGCCCTCTCCCTTTTTGAGGCGGAACCCGTACTGACACTACCCCATCGTCTTCCTCCTCGTCCAGTGATGAAGCGCTCGCAAGAAAATTCTGCTGAAAAGACCACGTTGGATCCGCAATGTCGTCATCATCATCATCATCAACACAGGTGACTTCGTCGTCCTGACATTCTGCATCCAGGAGCTGTGGGCTACAAGCAAGAGGGACTGCAAGGCGTTGCCGACCGCCCGGGATTTTTGCCGATTGACCGGCTTCCTTCTCCTCCTCTGATGGCATCAGTAACGGGGCGTCAGAGCAGAGAAAATCATCCTCTTTGGCCTCTTGATCTTTTAACATGCCTTCTGACCCCAACCGCATTTTGTCATCAAAGAGGTCTTCAGAAAATGGATTATCCACATTGGTGGGTACACGAGATGACAATTGGTCTTCTTCATGTTGGACGGATGCTGGTGATGCTAAATGACAACATTTGTGGCCGTGACTGGGAGGACGAGGAGGTAAGACTGCTGGATGCAGGTTACATTAACCACTGAAGGACAGATTGGCGACGCTGTTCGTTACTGAGATTCACAGGGCCCTGACCCAGCGAAGACAGGCCTGATGGTCCTGCAACTGACGATCCGCTGGCATGCGTGTTGTCGCCAGCACTGGAAGGAGCACCTTCTCTCGTACCTCTACCTCCATGTCCTACCCCCCTCTTTGCTCGCTTACCACCTGAATTTCGCTCCATGTTCAGAAATATAAAAATTTGAGAAGGTATGGAAGAGTTTTGGAAAGTCTCTTATTAAAAGACGGCAAATCACAGCTATTCTCAAATCCCTCAAATCAAAACAAAATTTCTGGATTCAAATATAACTGCAAAGTAGATCTATCAACAAAGCTGGCCTGCGCCAAAGTGAAAAAACACGTATCTGAAATGTATTCAGATAATAAAAGGTATTTTTGGCACCTATCAATTCACCTGTGGTGACTACAAAATTGCTGTATTCAAATTTAACTGCAAAGTAGATCTATCAACAAAGCTGGCCTGCGCCAAAGTGAAAAACACGTATCTGAAATGTATTCGGCTAATACAGGTATTTTTGGCACCTATCAATTCACCCTGTGGTGACTACAAAATTGCTGTATTCAAATTTAACTGCAAAGTAGATCTATCAACAAAGCTGGCCTGCGCCAAAGTGAAAAAACACGTTTCTGAAATGTATTCGGATAATACAAGGTATTTTTGGCACCTATCAATTCACCTGTGGTGACTACAAAATTGCTGTATTCAAATTTAACTGCAAAGTAGATCTATCAACAAAGCTGGCCTGCGCCAAAGTGAAAAAAAACATGTATATGAAATGTATTCGGATAATAAAAGGTAGTTTTGGCACCTATCAATTCACCTGTGGTGACCACAAAATTGCTGTATTCACATTTAAGTGCAAGGTGCCTCAATGAACAAAGCTGTAGTGCGCCAAAGTCAAAAAATACGTATCTGAAATTTATTCGGATAATACAAGGTATTTTTGGCAACTGTGGTGACTACAAAATTGCAGTATTCACATTTAAGTGCAAGGTGCCTCAATGAACAAAGCTGTAGTGCGCCAAAATGAAAAAACACGTATCTGTAATGTATTCGGATAATAAAAGGTATTTTTTGGCACCTATCAATTCACCTGTGGTAACTACACAATTGCTGGATTCAAATTTAACTGCAAGGTGGCTCTATCAACAAATCTGGACTGGGCAAAAGTGCAAAAAACACGTATCTGTAATGTATTCGGATAATAAAAGGTATTTTTGGCACCTTTCAATTCACCTGTGGTGACTACAAAATTGCTGCATTCACATTTAAGTGCAAGGTGCCTCAATGAACAAATCTGGACTGGGCAAAAGTGCAAAAAAACACGTATCTGTAATGTATTCGGATAATACAAGGTATTTTTGGCACCTATCAACCTGTGCTGACTACAAAATTGCTGGATTCTAATTTAACTGCAAGGTGGATATATGAACAACGGTGGAATCGTCAAAATTGAAAAAGAAAACCTATATGAAATGTACAGTATACTGATAATTAATGTGGAGTTTTGCATCTAACAAAGAGACCTGCAGTTACTAGAAAAGATGTGTATCCTAATATAAGTTCAGGCTGCCCAATATCCAGGAAATATTTCAATAGAAAACTGTTAATAATAAAGCTATTGCAGTGCAATGTCTACACTAAGTCTTGGTGAACTTTATCCAGTATTCTTTATAGAGCTTGTCTGTGTTCGCCCGCGGGGCCCCCCCATTCGCTCCCCCCCGTGACTTTACAGCGGTAGATGCTCCTTTAAAATTCTCTACCTAACTACATAAAATCTTCCAATCTCTAATCTAACTAAATTGTAAGGATCACAGCTAACAGTAGAGCTTTCTCTGTGAAGAAATAGAATAATTTCGCTGAGCTGGTTGGACACAGGCAGAGCGCACGTCCTACTGCTATTAGACGCTGAGAGACACTGAGGCTGAACAGGAAACGCTGTTCTATGTAAAACGAGGTCCTGTGATTTTTCCAGCCAATCGCAACCATACACATCCCAGTCATGACGTCGCACACACATCTCACCCTGCTCTATTCTGTAAGCTGATTTGCTGGCTGCCAAAATGACAGGAAGCGCCGAAAATGGCGCGATCTTAATAGATGACGCACAGATTTTAACCTAAATTATCGCATGATCTAAAAATTTCGATCAACATAACAACTGTGCCGATTTCAACTTTGTCGATAATAATCGCTCAACACTACTCGTGAGTCCAAAGCCTTGTGACTTGTCAATATGAATTTTGGCAAGTTTATATTCGCTTTTCTCTAATTTGCTTTAAACTGTGGTTTCCTCCTCAGTCATCTTCTATCAAGTCCACTTGATAGCATAGACAGCAACAAATGGTGCCATATGACACTGATGTACGTTGACCTTGGAGTTCACCTCTTATTTAGTTGGAAATTCTTCTGGGCCCTTTGGTTACCATTTGTAATATTCGTCTTATAAACCTTAAACTTCTGAATAATAGGTGCAACTGTAGTAAGAACATCAATTGCTTAGAGATGGTCTGATTGCCTTTACTGACCCACCTGACCATTGTGGGTTTTTCTTTCTTTGATGGAAGGGTAAAGGAGTCCCAGCATTAATGCTAAAATAGCACTGCAACTTCTTTATTCTGAGGATTCTAGGATATGCAATCACTTTTTTGTATTGGTCTTTTGATGTCGCTGCAGACATTGGAGTTTGTGGCGCCCGGTGCCACAACAGTACTGGGATTGGGGCTGTATTACACAGCCCTGATCCCAGCGCAGCTCCTGCGAGCACCGGGGAGCGGGGAAACCCTTTGATTGCCACAGATTGTCACCACAGCACAATCAAAGGGTTTCCCTGCTCTGTCGGATTTAAAAACAAGTTAAAAAACATAAAAAGTGTAAAAATAAAGAATAAAAAATAAATAATGAAATAAAAATAAATATTTAATAAAAAATAACTGTGCATATATTACACACACAAAAAACCTACACTTATTATGTATCCACATGACCGTAATAACCTATAGAAATATTCTAACAAGTTATTAAGTGTGAACTGTGAATGGTGTAAAAAATCCCCCCAAAAATGTAAAAAAACCTCTGTAATTATTTATAAGTTAACTTAAACTATTGCTCCATAAATTACAATTCGTCCCGAATGAAACGAGGCCTCATACAACTGCGTCATTGAAAAAATAAAACAGTTACAACTGTTGAAACACAAGGAGGCAAAAACTAAAAAAATGTTCTGATCATTAATTACTTTTCAGGCCTGGGGCTTAAGGGGTTAATGACATCTAACATTATTTATGCCTCAGTGGAAATGGAATGGAAATTTTGCCACTATGTACAGTAGTTGGATGAACACAAGACATTCTAATAATTTATATGTGTGGGACACCTAATTATTTAGACTGTAGAGGTCAATGTGCACTCTCCAGTCTCCACTCTCCAGGGCCTACTTGGGGGTAGGTAAAGTTGCCTGAAAACCCCCTCTTCTGCAGGCAGAGCCACTAACAGTGAGTCGCCTGGGCACCATTTTAACTGTGCTTGTATCTTCTAAATGCAAACCAGTTGAAAAGTAATAATAATAATAATAATAATAATAAAGCAGTTGGAGGGCAACGGCCTGCAGATATCATTTTGTATTTTGCCATAATTTTGCACAAATCACAACAAAACAGCCTACAATCCATGCATGCACTGTAGTGTAATGAGCCTTTATAGGACCATCATTTGACTATGATATCAAGAAAAGTCCTACAGGTCTAAATAAAATACATTGAACAACACCATCGAGCAGGAGAAAGAGCCCAGTATTTAGTAACTAGAGAAGGATGGGGAGGCCTGTAAGGACAGGGAGAGTGGAGAACTGTTTGGGAGGAGGGGGTATAGCAGCAGTCTATAAGTAATCTGTATGTGTTAGAAAATGGAGTGAAAGAATCTGTCTCATCCAAATTCATTCCATTGTACACTGCACTCAGTGGTGTAGTGTGGATAAATATTTACATAGCGCCTCACCTCCATTTCAGTGCTGCAGCATCCTCACTCACTTACTTCTTTCTTCTTCGGAATGGGGGTGTCTCCGCTGCAGCCCTTGATTGGCTGCAGTGGTCACATGCAACTGCCTGACTTAACTGTTTGTATAGCTCACTTCCAAAAATCTGAAAGTTAGGCTGGGGCATATAGGTACTGCAGAAAACAGAAGACCCAAGGAAAGTGAGGACAGCGCAGCAATAGAACATGAGTGAGTGGAGAAGGGAGTAGAATTTTTTTATATTTTAAATGGGCAGCAGTGTAAAAAATGAGGTGGACAACCCCTATTGGTGGATACATATTCTATAACAGGCACTGTCCTGGGATGGGGTATTTTCTAGTACATAATATTCTTTAGTACAGGTTCGCATAAAAGTAATAACTGATGAACCCTAACTGGTTCCTAAAGTCTTATAGGTTGCATGCTAACAACACCTTCTCATATACACATAACAAGACTACTTCAACATATTGCCAATTGGAAAGAAACTGATGGCTTTTCTGAAAATAAAATTGTTTAGTATTGTTCTTTGGGAGTTTGAGAATATGAGCAGAGAAATAATGGAACTAATATGATATAACAATATTAATAACATATTTGCAATACACATTGTAGATAGAGAAATAAATAAGACAAGCGGCTAGCGCTGCATTATGTATTTATTCACGTTTTGCTATCCTTCTGGAGAGAACCTGAGGGAATTGCTTAGTGCTCTTAGGTGCAGCTCTTGGACAATAAATCATTTAAAACATTATTGGTTTACCCTTTCAGTCCCCATTTGGGGATTGCTTCAATAATGCATCTTTCTTTAATCGGTTAAAGCAGCTGTTATAATCTCCTTACAAGTCACGTTAAGGCTTGTGCTTTCGAGATGCAGCACGAATACTTTGGTATATGAGTGTTTCATGGAAAACCAAAGTTATGAAAACTGATATAGCAAATCAATTATAAAAACACTTTAGAATCAACTGTTTTACCTTTTGGTCCTATGATCTAAAAAAGATCTTGGTCTAAGTTGAAGACTCTATACAACATCCAGAGAAGAAAAGCCTTCTTTACTATGAGAACTGTGAATCTGTGGAAAAGCCTTCCTGAAGAGCTGGTCACAGCAGGAAACCACTTACTACTAAATAATATTAATACTAATAATATGTAACCGTATAAAACGTCTAGATCCAGTCTGATGGTAATTTTGGGATCAGAAATTAAATATTCTTTTAGGGAAGTTTGATTTTTGCCTTATGGATTCCCAGTCTTCATCAGTAGTGGAAACAAAGTTTAAAAATTCTCTATCCCTCTCCCTTCATCCACATCTTTCCCCACCCTTGGTGTGACTGGATGGACATGTCTTTTTCAACCATAATAACTATGTAATAATTATAATTATTTTTAAGTTACTTAAAGGGATATTTCCAGAGTAGACATTTATCACTTTTCCACAACATAGGAGATAAATAGCTGACTACTGGGACCCCACTTATCACAAGAATCTCCCTGTCACTCTTCGCTACTTGATCACAACGAGGAGGTCTTTGATGGAACAGTTTTAGGCATTGGTGGCCCTACTCGATTCAAAGGATATGAAACTAATGATGGTAGATGTGTATATCAGTCCCATAAGTCTTTATTAGAACAGCAAAGCACACGCTCAATTGCTGCTCTATTCAGGCACTTACTGACTTCTTGATCGAAAGGGAGCAATGGAGGACTTGGGCACCCATTTTAGAGATCCATATGGACTCCTAGCAATCAGATCTGCATCATGAGTCCTGTGGATATGTGATAAATATCATTCAAGAGAGAATAAAACTCATTATATAACCATTTGGGATAGGAGAAGCTCCTTTTGGCATGGGTGTTGCCATTGCATGTGTTAAGCAAAAAAAAAATAAAAAAATAGATTACATTGGGAGATGGATGAATAGGATATCATGCTACATTACAGCAGTCATCATGGCCACCTAATGTGTATTTGCTAATAACAAGGTAAAACGGCTATATATAAATGCTCAATGTAAACAGCCATAATTTTCATGGATTTTACTTTTTTGTATTTGTTCAGTTTATATTTTAAGAATTCATGAATGCAACTAGTGCAGGGCACCTTTTACAAATCATAAACTGTGTCAGAAACTCTTTATGGTATATGTTGACTTTTACTTGCCCAATAATCCTTCTTGCTGTTTTGTTTCAAATAAATTTAATACAGTTTGAAAAGGTCTAAGGGGTGAAGTTTTTAGCCTTTTCCAAATCATCAGCAATTAATCCTCCACATCACACTCATCAATCTTCTGGGCCAATTTTAGATTAGCAAAAAAGTTTCCTATACTGATGCATTACACACTCCCGCACAAGCCTAGAAATGCAAATAACTCCTCTGAGAGAATAGCTATAAAATATGACGCAGAAGTTTTACATATAACATACAGTGGTTCACAATGAGGGAAATCACTACAGAATTGTTCAAACAAACAGTACCCTGTAAATAGACTGCAGATCTAATTAAAATGTATGGGCATATCAGAGCAAATAGTACAGGTATTTAGTATACCTATAGTATATACCAATAGTATAAGTATTAGAAAACCAACATTGATAAGCAGATAATAAAGTAGTTGGGAATTCTTGCTCATTGCCTCACTGAAATTAATGCAATTTTGTACATATCCATTTAGAAACCTAAAAATCAAAGCCAACCAGAGCTTAAAAGAGTTTTCCACTTTAAAATAAAAAAATAATAGTCAGCTTCTTGGGCCCCATTACAGCAAAAAAACTTATATTCACCTCTTTCTGGTTCCCAATTTCAGTGCTGCATCCTTATCGTCTTCTGTTTTCCTTCTTGTTTTTCTGAATGGGGACATCACTGCCGCAGCCACTGATTGGCTGCAGTGGTCACATGCCACTCATTTACATCACCGACTGGAAGTGAATAGCTCTGAAAGGTGAGGTAGCTAGCTGTGAGTCAACCCTGCATGAGAATGAGGAGGGCTCCGCTTGTTGCCATCCTCCTCATTCACTCGTATGGCAGTTCCAAATACAGCCAAGTGTGCGCACTTGGCTATTTTCAGGAAATCCCATAGAAGGGAATGGAGAGAACGGCAGCAATCGGTGCCCTCCTCATTCTCATGCACGGTTGACTCACAGCTAGCTGCCAGCGACCAGTGCAGGGACTTTTACCCTCAAGCATCTCTAGTCAGTTCTACGATTTTAAACATGGGCTGTGTTTTCTTAAAATGTTTCCAGACTGGTTTAATATTATTAGTTTTATTACTAATACTTAAAGTATAGTTCCTGGCATTTAGTTATTTTCCTTTAACTAAAAGCTGCTATTTCTATTGCATGTCTTTTTTGGGGTAATCTATTTGCTTTAGTTTACCTACTTTAAAGGTTTTCATGCAGTGTTTTATAATAGAACACGGCAATCAAAATTTGTACTCAACAGTACTCAACGGGTAGTCAGGACTTTGCTGTAATGTTTGAACAATTTTCCATTGTGTGACTTTAGGCATTACACTGAATAAACCATTGGCAGGGATTCTGAAATGTTTTCCAATTTATACATTAAGAAATTCTTTTTCCAACCTTATGTGTGAAATTGTGAGCTTTTAATGCAAATTGGAGGCTTTTTGCTTAATAGGGTTGTTCATTGTCAGATGGCATTAATGAGCTGTCTTCGAGCACCTTGCTACACATCCAGTAAATACACGTTTGCGAGAAAATAGTTTGGCTGTGTAAGATACAAGTTATAAATCCATTCTATAGACAAGATTAGGTTTTACTTTGTATTCATGCAATGGATTACCTTGCCTGAATACATACATATAAGGCTGGAAAAAAATGTTTAAGAGAATGTAAAATATTTAAGAAAAGTTGTAAGAGAGCACATGTACTTTTTCAGATTTCATATGCAATATTCATATTTCATTGCCAGACTGCTATGCGCTGAAAACATTTTGGCTTTGTTCACCTTATGAGATTCCATTATTTCCATAAAGAGTATTATGTCTTATTTTGTACTAATACAAATTACTTACTAACCTTATATAAGTTAAATGAATATGGATAAAATCAAATAACACATATATATGTCCCAGAGACCAACATATGGAAGAGGTTTACCCTGCTGACGGGTTTCTGACCCTCATGGGTCCTTAGTCATAGCTAAAGTGAATAGCAACACATGATCACATTCAAATTTTAGCAACACATCTTTTTAAACAAATGATTGAAAAACTTAACATGCATACAAAAAATACTGTGTTTCTCCAAAAATAAGCCCTGATAATAAGCCCCAGCTCGGTTTTTCAGGGGTTTTGGAGTAGGTTTTAAAGGAGTTTTACCAAAAAGTGAGTTCCTTACCTAACAGGCTGATACTCCCCTCTTGAGGCCTGAAAAAAGGGACGTTGTGTTTCTGTGTTTAAAAAAAACAAGTACCTCCTCTGTGATGTCATCACTCCACCTCCCATGCACATTCTTGATACCCAGTCTATGTAGTTGAGCAAACATTGTTTTGCTAATCCACAGGGGAGAACTGTATTGTGCACAAGTTACATGCGTTTTATTCCTCCCTCTTATTTGCTTAGGAGAGAAGATAAGCTCAGCAGGCAGCCGCCTTTCATTCCTTCTTCATGAATGCTGCAGGGGGAGAGGAAAGGGACTGAGCAGAGAGCAGAGAGTGTCTGCATGTTTTCTCAGATAATTACTTTACAACCAGTGGATTCTCTATACAAAAGACAAAGGATTTTTTCCCAGGGCCCTTCAAAGCTCATTCATGTTCCCTGCCATCAGATAAGAAGTGCAATCAGGCAAGCGAGGCCAGATCAGCTCCTGTCAGCTCCTGGTCATATCTAATGTAAACTGTCAAGAAACCAAGGGCATCTTAGTCAGGCTGTAGATCTCGCAGGCTTCACTTTTTTTGATGACATACATTATATTTAGAAAAGTGATTAAATACCCATTTTGGAGGATCCCATGTCAACATTAGATCGTGACAAAACCCCTTTAAATATAAGCCCTACTCCAAAAATAATCCCTATTGACAGTAAATAAGGCTTCCATCACTGCCATGTTTTCTGTTTCACTACTTCCTGCCCCATGCAGGAAGTAGTAGAACTGCCATCTTTGTACACCCCAATGCATTGTATTACAATGCATCGCAGTAGGTAAACTTTTTACATATGTTGGTCTTTGTGACATATATATGTTACTGGATTCTATTCATGTGAAGAACTGAAGTTTTATTTTTTTTACTCAAGAGACAAATGCTGGAACAGAACATTTTACTATTTCATGTTGATGCATAAACCCCATCTGACTGAAGTTAAAGCTACAGAATCTCACAAAAGGGAGTACACACCTCACATTGAAATAAATATTCTATTTTATCTTTCCATAGAACAACAAATTAAATAGTGATACAATGTAAAGTAGTCAGTGTGCGGCTTGTATAACAGTTTAAATTTTGTGTACCCTCAAAATAACTAAGCATTAAACCGCTGACAACAAAAGTGAGTGCACCTCGAGGTGAAAATGGACCAATTGTGCCCAAAGTTTCAATATTTTGTGTGATCACCATTATTTTCCAGGATTGCTTTAACTCTCTTGAGCATAAAGTTCACTAGAGCTTCACATGTTGCAGCAACTGGAATCCTCTTCCACTCCTCCATGACGACAACACAGAGCCAGTGGATGTTAGAGATCATGCTCTGCTTCAGTATGTCAAGGTACAAGTTGGCACTTATGGTTCCCTCAATGAGCTGTAGCTCCCCACAGCCAGCAGCACTCATGCAGTCCCATACTATGACACTCCCACCAACATGCTTGCCTGTAGGCAAGACAAACTTGTCTTTGTACTCCTCAACTGGTTGCCTCCACACACACTTGACACCCTCTGGATCATGTAAGTTTATCTTGGTCTCATCAGACCACAGGATATGGTGCCAGTAATCCATGAATTTAGTCTTCAGCAAACTGTTTTGGCTTTCTCATGCATCATCTTTAGAAGAGGCTTCCGTCTGGGACGACAGGTATGCAGACCAATTTGATGCAGTGTGTGGCATTTGGCCTTAGCACTGACAGGTTGACATCCCATTCCTTTAACCTTTGCAGCAATGCTGGCGGCACTCATATGTCAATTTTAAAAAGACAATCTCTGGATATGATGCTGAACACGTGCTCACAACTTCTTTGGTCGACCATGGCGAGATCTGTTCTGAGTGGAACTTGTCTTGTTAAGCTGCTGTATGGTCTTGGCCACTGTGATGCAGCTCATTTTCAGGGTGTTGGAAATCTTCATATAGCCTATGACATCATAAAGTAGAGCAACAATTCTTTTTTTTTACAGAAAGTTTTTTTGCCATGAGGTGCCATTTTGAACTTCCAGTTCCAGTACGAGTTCCAGTACCAGTGCGAGAGTGATAACACCAAATTTGACAAATCTGATCCCTATTCACACCTGATACCTTGTAACACTAACATATCACATGACACCATGGAGGGAAAATAGCAAATTTGGCACAATTTGTCCATTGAACTCACTTTTGTAGTCAGCAGTTTAGAAATTGATGGCTGTGTGTTGAGTTATTTTGAGTTATTAATTTATTTTTTAAATAGTGTGTATAGAGGTTAAGAGTTATACATAATAAAAGTTACATTTTAGTGTTTTATAGATAGAGAACTGATAGAGTTTAAGTTTGCCTATGGCAAAATAGTAAATATAGAGTTATTTTGAGGGCACATAAAATTTACACTGTTACACAAGCTGTACACTGACTACTTTACATTGTATAAAAGTGTCAGCTCTTCAGTGTTGACCCATAAAAAGATATAATACAATATTTACACAAATGTGATGGGTGTACTCACGTTTGTGACATACTGAAGCTACATGATGGCTTATTTTTTGTGGGATGAATCTTACTTTTTTCCATCTAGAGAATATGAAAAACGGCATTAACTTCACCCAAATTTTGGTGTTTTAGATTAATGCCATTTTCTTCCTGGTATAAATAACATAGTAACTTTACTCTTTAACTCAGTACAATTAACAAATTTATATTATTGATAATTTTTTTTTACAATTGCAAAATAATAAAACTTAAAAAAAAATAGATTGCATGTTCCCATGTGCTAAAACCCATGACATTATTTTCCTGTTGACGGAACTACTGTAACAACATAGCTTCCTCCACTGCAAGTATTTTATCAGAAGCAAAACCCTTTAAAATGAACTTTTTGCACACGTACTTGTAACAACAAAATGATCCCAAACTCAACAAATCCTTCAGTCATAAAAGATTAATGTATCCGTAGATTAATGGCTAACAAATGAAGTTCAATAAAAAACGTTCAAGACTACTCATGTCTCTTCATCAGGCATCTTATAACATGGTATATTACAGCTGATAACCTGAGTTATCGGCAAGGCTCAGAGTTTACTCCGGTAACAGATGATTAACCCTTTAGATGCCATGGTCAATTGCGACCATGCATCTAAGAGAAAGGCAAAAGGTCCTGGGTTGTCTGCAACATCACCATGCCTGGCTGAGCCCAAGATTACAGTCATGTATTATAACATTACAAACCTGTAAGGGTGCCTAAAAAATATCCTAATAAAACCGAGACCCGAAAATCCAGTAGGTTTTCCTCCTATTCTGAGTCTTGTGGTTGAGTCAAATAACACATAGGATATGTCTAAAAATTGACAATCGGGGAAATAAAAATTGGGTGACGCTTTAACCTTTACTGTTTTCCAGTAAATAATGGATAAAAATTGTAAATTGGCAAAAAAGTAAAATTTTAAGATTTCCCCTTCACTTTGCTTTAATTCCTGTGAAACAGCTAGAGGGTTAATATAACCTTCTTACATGCTGTTTAGAATACTGGAAGGGGTTCAGTTTTTTTTAAATGAAGTCATTTATGGGGGTATCTAAAATACAGGCTCCGCAAATCCATTTCAGAACTGGACTGATCCCTAAAAAAATTGCTACTAAATCTACAAGTCCCCTAATGTCATAAAAAATAAAAATACAATAAAAAATGAATAGATAGATCTATTTTTTAAAAAATTTTTTTTGCGGGTTTTCTGTC
>JAODAL010045462.1:0-31911 GCA_025379985.1 Phyllomedusa bahiana
AGTTTTTTGGGGAGGTCCCTGGGAAAGATCCCCCTGAGGGAACCCATTTATGGGGGGGGGGAAACGCTTTCGAGGTTTAAGGTTTAAATTGTATTTGAATTTGCTGGAAAAATGTATCTTTTTTTCCCTACACGGACGATAGTATAGACTTTTTTCCCTATGAAAATTTTGCAGTGTTCTTTCAGGGGGACTTTGGTTTTTTGGGAGTATTTTTTATGGGATTTAAATATGAATAATGAAAAAACTGGGGTTTTGGGATTTTGAGTTGATATTTTCCTTAAACACTGTACAAAAAAATATATATTTTGCTAATGTTTTGGTTTGTTGGGGGACCCCAAAGGGTGATTAAAATGGGGTGAGCTACAAAAAATGGGCCCGGTTCCTTATGGGGAACGATTATTTGTTCTTTTTGGGAAAAGTTTTGGGAAAGTAGATGGGGAAACGGTTTTTATGTTTTAAATATATTGTTTTTGATACATTTTGGTTTCGTAATCGTATTTTTATGGGTTTATTAAAATTTATATTTTAGATTTTGGATTTTTTTAGGATTTTTTCGGGACTGGTTTGTCTTTTTACTTTCCCCCTGTTCTGTTTTAAAATTTTCCCATGTTCCCTAACCCCAGTTAGGCCCCTAAAATTTTCTAGGTTGAAAAATAAAATGGTGGGGAGGGCTGAAGGCAGCGGAATACAGCTACAAATTGCTCCAATAAAATGAAATATTTTGCACACAAAAAAATGTTTTATTTTTTTTTTAAAATTTTTTTTTGTTTTTAAACGGGGGGGCCGCCCCCCGGGAAGGGTCTGGCTTTCTTTTCGCCCAAAAAGGGGCTGCCCCTTGTTTGTCTTTTTTAAAACCCAGACGCACCCCCAATTTTGGGCTTGACAGAGCTCCCGCACCCACTTTTGTAATGGGCCTGGGGATCGGGGGGGGGGGTGCGGGAGGCGTCGACTAAAACTGTACGAAGCTCAAATTTATAGTTTTCCAGTAGGCAAAACCCAGGCGCATTACTGAAAGAAAAAAACAGGGTAGAGCATTTTAAAAGGGGTTTTACCAAAGGGGGGCCAAAGTGGGGTTCGCTTTGTAACTAGAAAGGCAAAATCTATGACCCACGGTAGAACAGGTTCATAGTTTCAGGTGCTTTCAAAAAAAAAAAAAATTGGCGCCTGGGCCCCAAAAAATTTTTATACTGTCCCCAATTTATTCTATTTTAGAAAGTGTGTGGGAAAAAAGTTCAAGGGGTTCAGGTAAAAAAAAAAAAAAAAAGTTGTAAAAATCCCAAATTTGTATAATGTTCGCACCATTTTCTGGCTCCACATTTTTTTTGTACACAGTAAACATGGCAGCCATGAGGTAGCATAAAGAAGGTGAAGTGTGTCAGGTCTGACGAGTTTCATAAAATATTTGGGCCACGGGGCCCCTTTTGAAAAAATGTCCTTCTTCGTTGGCATGATGTAAATACATAAATCCGAAAACACTACCGAGAAGTCTCCTCCATGGTTGTTAATGGTAGAAAAACACACGGGGCCGGAATAAGGAAACCCCCGGTGGGCCCCTGGGGAATGGCGGCCCCTGGAGTTTTTTTTTAAAAAACTGCATATATATATCCTCAAAAAAAAAGGAAAAAAAGCGAGAAAGGAGGAAAAAGTATAGGAGGCCTTTTCCCCGCCCTTGACAGTAGATGTAGGGTGGGCCCTTAAAATAATCCCCCGGGTTGGGGCCGGAAAAAAACTAAAAGGGTGGGGCCCTAGAACCCCTACCCCCTGTGGGCCCCAAGAATAAAAACTCTCCCAGTGTCCCCCAAGAGTCAACTCCCCCTGGGGGCCCTTAAAGAGTCAACTCCCCCCTGGGGGCCCCCTTGAAAAAAACTCCACCCTGTGGGCCCCAAGAGTCAACTCCCCTGTGGGCCCTTTAGAATAAAATTTAAACCTGGGGGGCCCCTAGAATAAAACTCCACCTGTGGGCCCCAAGATTTTAACCCCAAACCTGTGGGCCCCAAGATTTAAATTCCACCTGTGGGCCCCAAGAGTCAACTCCACCTGTGGGCCCCAAGAATTAACCCCATTGGGGGCCCTGGCGCCCGGGCCCAAAACACTGAGAACCGCAAAATTTTTTATGGCAGGGGTTTTTTCCCCAATCTGGTGGCTTTTCACCCGACTGAAAAACTAAAACCCCAAGCAGTCTCTCAGACGGGTTTGGGGAGTTTTTAGGACTGCTTTTTTAAAGGGTTTTTTGGACTGTCATTTTTGGTTGGGATATGAATAAAAGCAATATTCTGCACCCTTTTGTACCCTTTTATACGGAGCATGTTCTTTGTAAACCTTTTTAAAACTCACTGCCTAAAGGGGGTTGAAATTACCCTTTGCCTTAGAGATTACCATGTGTCCACTCCCCATCTGCCCACTAAAAACATTTCTGAAAAAAAAAAAATAAAAGGGCAGAGCGTCCACAGCAGATCAAAGGCTACATTAATATTTCACATTTTAAACTACAAATAATGATAAGAGAAGTTTCAGGGGGACTTCAAAAACCTTTATTTTTTTATTAAAAAAAAACACCTTTATTTTGTATTAAAAAAAAAGTCTGAAGGAGAAACTAATAATAAACCTAATTTTCTACGCTAAAATGGGAAAAACTAGTTTTAAACTTCAGCTTCTATGGGGGAAGTTAGTTCCAGACGGGTTGAGGAGGCCCTTTGGAAAGTCATATATTTAGATTTTTCCAAAAGGCATTCGTTTCGGTTTCCCCTTAAAAAAGGTTTGGGAAGTTAAAAAGAGAATGCTTGGAATGGGGGGGAAAAATGTTTTTTGCAAGTGGGGGTAAGCAAAAAAGGCTCAGGGGGAAAAAAAAACAAAGGGTGGTGATTATTGAAAACATACTCAGACCCGGTCCCTGTTACTACTGGGGACCACAGGGTTTTTAGTATTGGGCCTTATCCCCCTAATTTTTTTTCATCAATGATTTTTAAAAAATGGGTTGCACAGTTGAATTTTCGATCTTTGCAGCGATACTAAGTCTGTAAAATAATCAAAAACAATAGAGGTTTAAGGGGTTATTACAAAAGGGGTTTGGATAAATTGGAAGGCCCGGGCAGGGGAAAAGGGGAGTTTAGGTTTTTAACCCCTGATAAAAGCAAGGTTTCCAACCCCAAAGGGGGGGAAAAAAACCCTTTAAAATGATTTACTTGTTAACCGGAAAAATTTGGGAAAAGGTGGGGGAGAAGGGAAATTGGGGAAACCTGGTTTGGGCAAATAAACTTTATTGTAGCAAACCCGTGTAGGGAGCACAAGGCAAGGGAAAAAATAGGTCCCTGGGCTGCATTAAAAGGGGCATTGGACACCATCATTCTCTATTATACAAATCCCCTGGGGACCCCCATGGAAAATTTTGGGGAAGGGTTTGGGGGCAAACCCAAAGCACAGGGAAAAACAAAAGGGAGAGCTTGAACAGGTTAAAGGTGGGAACAAAAATAAAAAAAAGGACGGGGGGACTACAATTTCCCCGAAAGATGAGCAAGGATTAGGGTTTTTTTAGTTTAGAGAAAAGAAAGGCTGGGGGACTAATAAACTTGTTTAAATTTTTTAAAGGGTTAATATATTGATCTCTCACCCCAAAATTCCCATTTATACCCGGATTGTATCCAGAAAAAAGGGGGGTTTTCTATGTTATGGGAAAAAAAGCTTTTTTCAAAAACATAGAAAGGGTTTTTTTCTGTTTTGAGCAAATGGGGGACTATGGAATTCTTTGCCAGAGGAACTTGTCTGGGGAAATTTAACAGAGTTCAAAAAAGGGTCTTTGGGTACATTTCTAAAATGGGAATAATAGAAAAAAGTTATGGCCAGGATTTCTGGGGAAGGGTTGGATACTTTTTTAGATGTAAAAATAAACGGTTTTAGAGGGCAGGAATTCTGGGGTAGGGCCTGGATAAATTTTTAGATGTAATTAAAAGAACAAGTTATTTTGAACCGGGGTTTGGGTTTGGGCCCCGGGGTACATTTTTTTGATGTAATAATTTTTCATGTTTTTTGTGCCCGGATTCTGGAGAAGGGTTTGGATACATTTCTAGTTTTTAAAATATAAAAAGGTTATAGTGACCGGGGTTTTGGAGAAGGGTCCCGGTACATTTTTAGATTTAAAATAAAAAAGTTATTGTGACCGGGGGTTTTTGGGGAAGGGTCTGCAACATTTCTAGATTAATAATTAAACGGTTATTGTGGGCCAGGATTCTGGAGAAGGGTCGGGAAAACATTTTCTTTAAAGTAAACCCCTATAAAACAAAAATTTATAGTGTCAGGATTCTGGAGAAGGGTCTGGAGAAAATTTTTGATGTAAAAATTTTTAACAGGGGTTTTATTTACCGGGGGTTTGGGGGAGGGGGCGGTGATCCCCGGGGGGTTTATTCCCGATCGAATTTGGGGTCGGGAAGGGTTTTTTTTTTTTTAAAATGAGGAAAATTGGTTTCTTTCCTTTAAAAGGGGGTTTCTTCCTTTTTGGATCAAACATTTTAACATCAATTGGCTAAACTGGATTTGGGCGTCTGTCTTTTTTTTTGGGCCCTTTCAAAAAATGTAAATATATGTAACTCCAAACTTTGGAAACTTTTGGGCCCTTTACCAAGTTTTTTGGGCGGGGGAGCGATTTTAATGTGGATAAGTTATTTCCCTGTTGGGGTTTTTGATTATTTTTATGTTGAAAAAAAAAACCCCAATAGGGTTTGGTACTATTAAAAAACAAAGATCACAGAAATACAGGAACCCCTAGGTGGCTAAAACTTAAAACAGTTTCTCACTACAATGATTCACTTTCAACATGTAGGGGAAGGTAAATGAAGATTTTTTCTAAATACATTGCTCTTTTGATCTTGCGCTGGTCAGGAGATAAGAGAGATTTTATCTGCTCTGAGTGCACACAAGTGTCTCAAGGTTACCGTCCATATCTCTCTTCCTGATTAGACAGAGAGCAGGGAATGAGGTCACCATGGTGGAACGGAGCAAAGTCTTTATCTCTAAAAACATTATTTGTTTGGTTATTTTTAGTTTCATGGATTCGGGGGCTGAAGGCTTTGCATCCTTAAAGGGGTTGTCTCGCTACAATGATTGGGTTTTAATTAAAAGATCTTTAAAAAACAAGCAGCTTTGCAATATATGTTCATTACAAATGTCCTACTGATTTTGAGTTAGCCCTGTTAGTAGTAGTACATCAGCTTCTCAAATCTCTATAGCAGCCGACCTGTTGATCTTTATCTCACCGGCTGTCAGGTCTGTATGACTCATCAGCCTCTGAATACAGGTTGGAGCAGAGAGCCCCTCTGGCACAGAATGCTTCTGTAGTGGAGGGAGGGGGAGGGCTCTGGCTTCTGTGTCTGTGTAGCTGGATTAACCCTGTGTGTGCCTGCTTCCTCCCGCTCTCTACACAGATTGAGAAAAGCAGAGATGAGGCTGATTAATAGATGTGACAGCAGTGACCCTGTGTGTTACTATAATCATGATGTGTCTGTGGAGCTCTGACTATTCTAATACTATACAGATCAGGGGGCATGTGAACGCTTCATGCTCTGCTGTACTAGTGACACATCGTGATTATAGTAACACTTCCCAGCTGCCCTGTGTCTGTTCTGATAGGGTTTGTTGTTGCTGGAGATGTGGAGATTTGTATGCTACAGCAGGGGGTATAGGAACACTTACATCCCCCCTGCTCTGCTATTAGCATACACAGCTTCACAGACCTCTGGCTCCACACTCATAGATCAGGCAGGCACACACAGGGTTAACTCTGGCAGCAAACCCCCTGGCTCCCCCCTGCTGTATAGAAGTTATGGAGGAGAGCTGTCTGTGTGCTGAGGGGAGGGGGGAAGAGGGAGGAGAAGAGGCAGACAAGAAGCACACCCCTGAATTCAACTGCCAGGCACACTGAGGTAGGCTGAAAGCTTGTAATGAGACAACTCCTTTAAGCAGTTGATTTGGCTGTGCTGCTGAAGACTATATACCCTGATTTTATTGTAACACTCAGTTAGTTATAGAGGAATTGAATATGCTAATCACTGCTATAGAACCACCTACTGCCTGACCAAGAAGTGTATGTCTGAAGATGGCTGTGACTCTATGAAACAGCATGGCGAGAAAACCCATTTCACTTTTAAAATCCATATTAAAATATGTTGAGGTATAAAGGTCATCGTAAATCACCATAAATATAATAATAATAAAATACAGTGATAACTGATTATCTTACCCATAAGGTTTTGGTTGAAAAAGTTGGGATTCCAGGTAATGAACACCGTCACCAAGCACAGGGAAAAGGTTTCTTTGCTGAAGAACCTAGTAAATTCCAGCAACTTATACCTTTGGCTAAGGAGCAGGCTAATAGGCAGTAGAGGAGTAATAAACCACTACTCTTACCCTACAACACTGTCCCCTAATCCTATTACTTAGCAGGGTAACCGCCCCAAGACACAATTCATTTAAGGATGTATGAAAACATTTTCCTGTACAATATAAGGGCCAAAGTCCATGGCAATGATTAGGTCTATCCTTCGACCCCTCAAAGGGGTATGCACTGGTGCAGAGTAATCTGTAGGCTATAGTCCTCAGATAAGAAGAGTCAAGGAACAGGCCAGATTGAAGCCAGAAAAACAGAGACCATGGAACCAGGAAGATTATAGCAGATACCCAGTGTCGGACTGGGGTGCCTCCACCTGTTTTTAGGCCCCCCAAAGGGAAATTTATTCTGGAGGCCCACCAATGGAGTTGATTCTGGAGGCCCACCAATGGAGTTGATTCTGGAGGCCCACCAATGGAGTTGATTCTGGAGGTCCACTAATGGAGTTGATTCTGGACCCCCACTAATGGAGTTGATTCTGGAGGCCCAAATGATTGGGGGGTTTAAGTTCTGGAGGCCCACCAATGGAGTTGATTCTGGAGGCCCACCAATGGAGTTGATTCTGGAGGCCCACTAATGGAGTTGATGCTGGGGCCCCACCAGTAGAGGTGATTATTGAGGACCCACCGATGGAGTTGATTCTGGAGGCCTACCAGTAGAGTTGATTCTTGGGGGCCCACCCTACAGCTGCTGTACATGCCTCTTAAACTCTGCTTCTTGCCTCTTTCTGTCTGCCTTTCTGCCTTCCCCAAGTGTAAAAGAAACTCAAGGTCTGCCATTCTCAGGGGTCCACTTGTTCCCCTGTGGGCAAGTTCGAGCCTGCAGATACCACAGAAATAGAGGCTGGAAGGTCATTTGTTTCAACAATATATGGTGCTCTAAAAAAGTAGGATTGTGTTGGAGTGGAAAACAGGGAGTAGCATGAAAAGGATGCCAGGAAGCAGTGAGTAGCATGCTAAGGATGCCAGGAAGCAGTGAGTAGCATGCTAAGGGTGCCAGGAAGCAGTGAGTAGCATGCTAAGGATGCCAGGAAGCAGTGAGTAGCATGCTAAGGGTGCCAGGAAGCAGTGAGTAGCATGCTAAGGGTGCCAGGAAGAAGTGATAAGCTCAAGGTGTGGAAGCAGTGAGTGGGCCATTGCCAAGGATTTAATTGCCAGGAAGGGGGGCAGGGAAGTAGAAAGATGCTAAGGGTGCCGGAAGCAGGGATTTGGCATGCTAAGGGCCGGAAGCAGGGTTTTTACAGCGTGCAAATGGTTGGGAATAGCAGTGGGGGGTTAAAATTTGCCAAAATCTTCCGGACCAAAAAAGCAGCCTTTCTAAGGGGTTCCCCCGGGAGGAGGGAAGAATCTATGGAACGTGTTTTAAAAAACCCAGGAGTTAGCATGCCAAAGGGGAGTGAACGGGTAAGCGGGAAATGGCCCTAAGGCCATGTTCACACGGCTTTAAAATGGCCGTATTTCGGCCCGTAATTACGCGCCGAAGTGCGAAAAAATTACGGCTGAAACGGCCCATTCATTACGGTAATCCACAGTTCTCATAGAGAACTATGGATTACTTTCCCTCCTCCCCCCCGCCCGCAAAGCCCCGGGGCGGGGAGATAATTGACATGTCACTTTCTAGCGGCGTATACGCGCCGCTAGCAGTGATTGTCTAGGGGCCCGGGCGAAGTGCCGGCCCCCCGCTCACGCCCCCGCCCCCGTCCACACGGCGTAATTGCAGGGCGAAATTACGCCCCGCAGTTAAGCCGTGTGAACCTAGCCTAAGAGTGACGGTAAGCAGGGAGTGGCATGCTAAGAGTGTTGGGAAGCAGTGTGTTGCATACTAAGAGTGTTGGAAGCAGGGGCATCTAAAGTGGGAAGCAGGGGTGCAATTTTAAAAGGTGAACAAGGAGAACCATGCTAAGAGCGCCAGGAAGCAGGGAGAAGCATGCTAAGAGCGCCAGGAAGCAGGGAGAAGCATGCCAAGAGCGCCAGGAAACAGGGAGAGGCAGGGGAAGAGGCTTAAAGGAAAGGGAAGGGAGAACCTGCTAAGAGGGCCAGGAAGCAAAAGATTAAGAGGGAAGCAGGGAGAGCAGCCAAGAGGCGGAAGCAGGGGGGAAGCGGTGCCAAGACGCATGGAAGCGGAAAAAGCTGTAAACAAAATAATCGAACAAGAACTTCTAACCCAAAAAACCCCGGAAGATTTAAGGCCAGCGGGAGAATTTTTAATTTTAAAATCCCGTTAAAGGGGGGGGACACAGTGATATACACTGTTTTGGGTTTTTTGGAAACAGAGGGTTCCGGATGCATAGCCGTAGGCCGGTTGGAGGTTAGCAACAAAGGCCGGAGCCGTTGTAGACAAAAGTCCGGAGCAAAACCATGCTGGAGCCATCAGGAAAAACTGAACAGCTTGAGCAACCACATGTGGTAGCCTTTAAAGGGAACAGGTAAACTTCTAAAGGGGGGAACGGAAGCTGGAAAGTGCAAACAGAGGGAAATCTAAAAAAGGAGGAACGAATGGAACATGATTGCAAAGGAGTTTTGAAATCTAAAAAAAAAGCAATTTAGTGAAAAACCCCAACTAAAAGAGGGAACGAAAAAACCCAGAAGAGGGAAGGTGCTGACAGGACAAAAAAGCCAAAGCCCCAGAACAGGGTTTTAACTTGCCCACTTAGGCAGGCAGGACAGCAAAAAAGAAGCGGCCCGGAAAGGGGGAATGTTAAAGAAAGGAAAGCCTTAAACCAGAAACAAGAAGCCAGCCCAGGCCCCAAAAGCTCGAGCGCCGGACAGGAAGCGTGCAGAGGATTAAAGCTTCTCCCGCTCCGTATTTCCCATCTCTACAGATTACTAAAATATTTTAACTTGAGTTGGAGTTTTAAACGGAAAATTATCATAAGGACATTTACGGCGCTTTATGGGGCCGTTTCTCACATGAAGCATAAGTGTGTATCTCTGTTAAAGCGTGTTTTATACTCTGTAGTTATAATAGACGTTCCCTCAGCAGTCGTTCTACAGGAGAACTGTTAATGGGAGCAATCGGAATGAAAAAGTCAAATTCCACTATAGACCCGATCCTCAGATTTCAATAGATTTCGTCAAATGTCATCCACTAAATTAAGCCGCGCAATAATAACAGCAAGTACTTTAAGACCTGAGCATTAAAGGGCTTTTCTCACCACGCTTTTTCACTGAGTCACAAGCAGCCTTCCACTCAATCTGTCAGTCCTTAGGTTGTGGGTGGTTCTACAGCAGTACATAGCATATTTAGCTCCTCTTTAGCTGAGAGATTACAAAGATGTAAATTCAGAGATTACTTTTGTCTACATAATTTACATTGAAATACAAGGAGAAATACACGTACCTACATCTCATTATATGTTAGAGATACAGGGAGGCAGTACTAAACTGTACCTACAATCATTTACAGGAAGACAGGAGGCAGTACTATTGTATCTGACCTACATCATTTACATGGAGAGACAGGAGGCAGTACTATCTGTACCGTACATATCATGTACAGGGAAGACAGGGAGGCAGTACTATCTGTACCTATCATCATTTACAGGAAGACAGGGAGCAGTACATCTGTAACTACCTACATTTACATGGAGAGACAGGGAGCAGTACTATCTGTACCTACAATCATATTACAGGAGAGACAGGGGGGCAGTACTATCTTACCTACATCATATTAACAGGGAGAGATCAGGAGCAGTACTACCGTACCTAACATCATTTACATAGAGACAGGGAGGCAGTATATCTGTAACCTACAATATTTACAGAAGCACAGGGAGGCATTACTAATCTGTACCTACATAATTTACAGAGAGACAGGGAGGCAGTACTATCAGTACCTACATCATTTTACAGAGAGAAAGGAAGCAGCACTAACTGTACCAACATCAATGACAGGGAGAGACAGGGAGCGTACTATCTGTACCGACATCATTTACAGAGAGACAGGAGCAGTACTACGTACCTACATCATTGAAAGGAGAGAAAGGGAGGCAGTACTACGTTACCAACTAATTTAACAGGGAGAACAGGAGGCAGTAACTATCTTACCTACATTATTTAAAGAGAGACATGGAGCATACTATCTGTACCACATCATTTACAAGGGAGCAGACAGGAGGCAGTACTAATCTGTACCTACAACATCATTTACAGGAGAACAGGAGGCGCAGACTATCTGTACTTACATCATGTTACAGGGAGAACAGGAGGCATTACTAACTTACCTACAACATTTACAGGGAAGAGAACCAAGGAGGCCAAGTACTATCTGTACCTACATCATTTACAGGAAGTACAGGAGCAGTACTATCTGTACCACAATTATATTTTGCTAGAGAGACAGGGAGGCAGTACTTATCTGTACCTACCATAAATTTTACAGGAGATACAAGGAGGCAGTACTATCTGTACCCTACATCATTTACAGGAAAGACAGGGAGCACACTATCGTAACCTACAAATCATTGACAGGGAGGAGACAGGGAGGCGCACTATCTATCTCTACATCATTTACACCAGGAGAGACAGGGAGATACTAATCTGTACCTACACATTTACAGAGAGCAGAGGCAGTACTATCTGAATCTACATTCATTGACAGGAGAGACTGGAGCACACAAGCTGAACCTACATCATTAACAAGGAGAGACAGGCGGCACTACTAATCCTGTACCTACCTCATATTATAGAGAGACAGGAGGCAGTCAATATCTGTAACCTACAATCATTTCACCAGGGAGAGACGGGAGCAGTACTATCTGTAACCTACAATCATTAGACCAGTGAAGACTGGGAGCGAAGCACTACTTATCGCCATCATTGACAGGGAGAGACAGGGAGGCATGCACTATCAGTACCTCCACCTTTGCAGGGAGAACAGGATGCGTAACTATCTGTACCTACATCATTTTCAGGAGAGACAGAGGCAGTACTAAATGCAGTACCTAACATCATTTACAGAGATGACAGGGAGGCAGCCTACGTAAAACCGGCCATCATTTGCAAGGGAGAGACAGGAGAGCCCGATACTATCTGTACCAACAGTCTTTACAGAGAGACAGGGAATGGCATACTTATCTGCGTACCTACCAACATTTAGCTCAAAACAGGGAGGCAGCACTATCTGTACCTCCATCATTATCCAGAAAAAGACAGGATGCAGTACTATCCTGGGACCTACATCATTTACAAAAAGACAGGGAGGAGGCTACTATCTTTACCTACATCATTTTATAAGGAGAGACAAGAAGATATTCTCTGTACCTACATTATCTCTACAAGAAAGACAGGGACAGATACTATCTCACCTACATCATTTACAAAACAGATAGGTGCAAGTAACAATCTTACCTACACATTTATAGGAGCGAGACCGGAGTGAGTATTAATCTGTACCCACAACAATACTTTAACAGAAAGACCAGGGAGGCATACTCTCTGTACCAACATCCCATTTACAGAGAGACAGGAAGCAGTACTAATCTGACCGTAACACAAATCATTACAGAAACCAGGAGGCAGTCACTATCTGTAACCTGCCATCATTTGCAGAGAGACAAGGAGGCAGGTAACTATCGTACCACATCACTTTACCATGAAGACCAGAGGAGGCGGTACTATCTGTACCTACAGTCACTAACATTATCTATGTCAGCAAATAAAGGGAGCCAGTAACTATCTGTATCTAACACAGAGACAGGAGAGAACAAGGGAGCAGTATTTATCCTGTACCTCCATCATTATACAGGGAGAGACCGGAGGCACACTGATCTGTACCTCCATCATTTACAAGGAAGACAAGGAAGCAGCACTATCTGTACCTACGATCATTTACAGAAGACAAGGAGGCAGTACTATCTGATCTATAATCATTTACGAGAGAGACAGGGAGCATACATCTGTACCTACATCATTTACAGGGGAAGACAGGGAGGCAGTACTATCTGTACCACCCATCATTTACAGGGGGAGACAGGGAGTGCAGTACATCTGTACCTACAATCATTTACAGGAGAGACAGGAGGCATACTATCATCTGTACCTCCATCATTTACAGGAGAGAACTGGGAAGGCAGACTATCTGTAATACCTCCATCAGTTAACATGGGGGAGACAGGGAAAGCACACTATCTGTACCTACATCATTTACAAGGGAGAGACAGGAGGCAGCACGATCTGTACCTCCATCAATTTACAGAGGACACGGGAGCAGTACTAGCTTACCTTCCATCATTTACACGGGAGAGCACCAGGGCATTCTATCTGTACCGCATCATTTAGAGGGAGTAACGAGGAGGCAGTACTAATATCGTACCTTACTCATTTATACAGAAGAACCGAGGCAGTACTATCTTACTCCATCATTTAGGGGAGGACAGGAGGCAGTACGATCTGTATACCTCCATCATTTACTGGAGAGACAGGGAGGCAGTACTATCTGTACCTCCATCATTTACAGGAGAGAAATTGATGCAGTTCTTCTTCTGAACCTTCATCATTTAACAGGTAGAGACAGAAGTGCAGTACTATCTGTAGCTACATCATTGACAGAGAACAGGGGAGGCAGGACTGTCTGTGCCTCCACATTTACAGGAGAACAGGGAGGCAGTAACATCTCGAAAACCTACATCATTTACAAGGAGAAGACAGGGTGCAGTACTATCTGTACCGAAATCATTTACAGGGAGAGACAGGGAGACAGTATAACGGTACCCGGGCCGCCATACAGGGGGTAACAGCCGGTACACCCCCTGTAATGGGCCCGGTGGAATAAGGGGGCCCGCTGCCAGCAGGGCCCCCTTATTCCTCATGACAGACAGGGCGGCCGCCGCCGCGACCAGGCTCACTAGAGCCCACTACAGCTTGTGGGCCCCGAGCTCCTGCTTGGGCTCCGTAGAGCAGTCGCCGTCGCATCCCGGGGCCCTCCACACCTTAATCTAAACGTTCACGCTCCCATTCCATCTGGTGTCACTCTGCACCTGCCTGGGCCCTGGCGTCCCGCAGCGCTACACGCCCAGATAGACCCCCCGGGAGTGTGAGGACAACATGTTGCGTCGTAGGTGCAGCGGAGGAACGTCACTTCACATCACAGGTGCCCGCATATGCAGAGTCGCCAGAAGAGGCCGTCGTGGGGAAGTTAGGAGCGGCCCGGAGCAGGTAGCGTGATGTGCGAGGTATGGGTTGTTTTGTGTTTTTTTTTTTGTATATAAAGGAAGGAGGGCCCTGGCTACCTGGCTATAACTAAGGGGGCCCTGGGGACCCTGGCTAACACTTAGGGCCCTGGCTACCATGTCTATAACTAAAGGTGGCCCTGGCTACCTCTAAACACTAAAGGGACCCTGGCTACCTAGCTAACACTAAATGGGTGACCCTGGCACCAGGCTAAACACATAAGGGGCCCTGCTACTTGGCTAAACACTAAAGGGGCCCTGGCAACCTAGCTAACACAAAAGGCGGGGGCCCTGTCTACCCACCTGCTTCTAAGTAAAGGTGGCCCTGGCTACCTGCTATAACTAAAGGGGGCCCTGCTACCTGGCTATAACTAAAGTGGGCCCTGCTATCACTAAAGGGGGCCCTGCTATAAGTAAAGATCCCTGGCTACCCATGGCTAGAAATAAAGGGGCCCCTGCTAACACCTGGCGAACACTGAATGGGCCCTGGCTACCTGCTAAAACCACTAAGGGGCCCTGGCTATAACTAAGGGGGCCCCCCCCCTGCTACCCTGCTATCACTAAAGGGGGCCCTGGCTACACTAAAGGGGCCCTGGCTCCCTGGCATAACTAAAGGGGCCCTGACACCTGGCTATCACTAAAGGGGCCCTGACTACCTGGCTATTCCTAAAGGGGGGCCCTGGCTACCAAGTTTTAACCCTAACAGGGGGCCCTGGCTACCTACACCCTAAATGGGTGCCCTGGCTACCTAGCAATCCCTAAAGGGACCCTGGCTACCTAGCTATCCCTAAAGGGGGCCCTGGCTACCTGGCTATCCCTACAGGGGGCCCTGGCTGCCTAGCTAACGCTAAAGGGGGCCCTGGCTGCCTAGCTAACGCTAAAGGGGGCCCTGGCTCTACCTAAACATAAAGGGGGCCCTGGCCGCCTACAAACTAAACGGGACTCGTGGCTAGGTACCCACCAACCTACCTGTGGCCGGCCTACCAACTTATCCGGTGGTGGTCTACCTACCTAAATAGGGCCTGTCTAATTACCGGGGGCCTTGCCCATTTGCCTACCTACCTAGGGTCTTGTCTACCAACCTGGTAATATAATTAAGAGGGCAGCAGTCCATAGTTGTAGCATTATCTCCAGGGGAGAGACAGGGAGGCAGTGCTATCTGTACCTCCATCATTTACAGGGAGAGAAATGGATGCAGCACTATCTGTAGCTACATCATTTACAGGGAGAGACAGGGAGGCAGTACTATCTTTTCTTACATAATTTAGAGGGAGAGGCAGAGAGGCAGTACTATCTGTACCTACATCATTTACAGGGAGAGACAGGAAGGCAGTACTATCTGTACCTCCATCATTTACAGGGAGAGACAGGGAGGCAGTACTATCTGTACCTACATCATTTACAGGGAGAGACAGGGAGGCAGTACTATCTGTACCTACATCATTTACAGGGAGAGACAGGGAGGCAGTACTATCTGTACCTACATCATTTACAGGGAGAGACAGGGAGGCAGTACTATCTGTACTTACATCATTTACAGGGAGAGACAGGGAGGCAGTACTATCTGTACCTACATCATTTACAGGGAGAGACAGGGAGGCAGTACTATCTGTACCCAGGGCCACCATACAGGGGGTACAGCCAGTACTCCATACATGCCAACTCTCCCGTTTTTGGCGGGGGGGTCCCGCTATTTGGGGTCCCCTCCCGCCCTCCCGGGGGAGTTGGCATTCCTCCCGCCGCCAGAAGGCGGCGGGGGTTCTTTAAATGGCCGCGGCGACAGAGTAGCGCTAGTGCGCTATTCTTGCGCCGCCGGGCCGCTCCTAAAGGCGGGTGAATGGCCGCTGCGCCCGCTTCACCCGCCCGAGTCTCGCTGTGCAGGGAGGAGGCAGGAGGGATCGCTCCCTCCTCCCCCTGTATGTCCGGCGCCGGTGTAGTGGCGCTGCACATACAGGTCAGCGGCGCAGGGGAAGTGACGCGCGGCTGCTCTCACTTCCCCTGCGCCGCGGAGGAGATCGTCCGGAGCGGCCGAGCTTCAGGAGCCTGGTGAGGTAAGTGGATTTTATTATTTTATTTTTATTAGCTATATGGGGGGCTCTGCCTGGCAACAATGGGGGCTCTGCCTAGCAACAGAGGGGACATCTACCTGGCAACAGAGGGGACATCTACCTGGCAACAGAGGGGCACTACCTGGCAACAATGGGGGCACTACCTGTCAACAGAGGGGACATCTACCTGGCAACAGAGGGGCATCTACCTGGCAACAGAGGGGGCATCTACCTGGCAACAATGGGGGCATCTACCTGGCAACAGAGGGGGCACTACCTGGCAACAGAGGGGACATCTACCTGGCAACAATGGGGGCACCTACCTGGCAACAGAGGGGGCACCTACCTGGCAACAAATGGGAGCATCTACCTGGCAACAGAGGGGCATCTACCTGGCAACAGAGGGGCATCTCCCTGGCAACAATGGGGGCATCTTCCTGGCAACAGAGGGGGCATCTACCTGGCAACAGAGGGGTATTTACCTGGCTAACAATGGGGGCATCTACCTGGCAACAATGGGGAATATAACCTGGCAACAAGAGGGGGCATCTACCTGCAACAGAGGGGCCATCTACCTGGCAAACAATGGGGGAAACTACCTGGCAAACAATGTGGGCAAAAACATGCCAAAAAAGGGGGGCACAACCTGGCTAACAAAGGGGGGAGCTACCTGGCTAACAAAGGGGGGCCACCTACCTGGCTACAGAGGGGCATCTATTTGGGCTACAAGGGGGCATCTACCTGCCTGTAAGGGGCCCCTACCTGCTTATGGGGGGTTACTACCTGGCTATAAGGGCATCTTACCTGGCTTTCTTCCAAAGCCGTTATGCAGTTAGGTGGAGTGGGTGTGGCTTTTTGAAGGGGTGTGGCATACCGACACGATGGGCGTGTCCATGCAAATTTTTGCCGCAGCGCGCGTAGCTAAAATCTCCTGCTTTTTCATTTTCAAAAGTTGGCAACTATGCAGTACTCCTGTATGGGGCCCGGTGGAATAAGGGGGCCCGCTGCAAGAAGGGCCCCTTATTCCTCAAGACAGAGAGGGGCCCGACGGCGCAGCCGACGAACCAGGCTCGGACTGGCCCACAGCGTGGGCCCCGAGCTGCTGTGGGCCCCGGAGGCAGTGCCGTCGCTCCCCGGGGCCCACCCACGCATCCGGTCTCTGCACGCCCGGGCACTGCGTCCCGGGCGCCCAGAGACCGGCCCGGGAGTTGGGGACTAATGTCCCCGACTCCCGGGGCTGCGTGGTGTCAGCGGAGCACAGCGCCACTAGCGCTGCGCTCCGCTGATATCCCTGGCAGGCTGAAGGCACTAGGCCTTCAACCTGCCAGGCGCCGGCCCCTACTGCTGACGTAGGTGGCGCGGTGACGTCACTTCACCGCGCCGCATATGCAGGGCGGCAGTACGGAGCCGGCGGGGAGATCGGAGCGGCCGGGAGCAGGAGCGGGTGCGAGGTAAGTGGTTGTTTTGTTGTTTTTTTTTAGTATATATAAGGAAGGGGGCCCTGGCTACCTGGCTATAACGAAATGGGTCCCTGGCTACAAGTAAAGGGGGCCCTGGCTACCTGGCTATAAGTAAAGGGGTCCCTGGCTACCTGGCTAACACTAAAGGGGACCCTGGCTACCTGGCTAACACTAAATGGGACCCTGGCTACTTGGCTAACACTAAAGGGGGCCCTGGCTACCTAGCTAACACTAAAGGGGGCCCTGGCAAATGGGACCCTGGCTACCTGGCTAACACTAAAGGGGGCCCTGGCTACCTGGCTATAACTAAAGGGGGCCCTGGCTACCTGGCTATAACTAAAGGGGGCCCTGGCTACCTGGCTAACACTAAAGGGGGCCCTGGCTACCTGGCTAACACTAAAGGGGGCCCTGGCTACCTGGCTATAACTAAAGGGGGCCCTGGCTACCTGGCTATAACTAAAGGGGGCCCTAGCTACCTGGCTAACACTAAATGGGACCCTGGCTACAACTAAAGGGGGCCCTGGCTAGCTGGCTATAACTAAAGGGGGCCCTGGCTATAACTAAAGGGGGCCCTGGCTACCTGGCTATAACTAAAGGGGGCCCTGGCTACCTGGCTATAACTAAAGTGGGCCCTGGCTATCACTAAAGGGGGCCCTGGCTATAAGTAAAGAGGGCCCTGGCTACCTGGCTATCACTCACGGGGGCCCTGGCTATCACTAAAGGGGGTCCTGGCTACCTGGCTATAAATAAAGGGGGCCCTGACTACCTGGCTATCCCTAAAGGGGGCCCTGGCTACCTGGCTATCCCTAAAGGGGGCCCTGGCTACCTGGCTATCCCTAAAGGGGTCCCTGGCTACCTCGCTATCCCTAAAGGGGGCCCTGGCTACCTAGCTATCTCTAAAGGGGGCCCTGACTACTTAGCTAATGCTAAAGGGGGCCCTGACTCTACCTAACGCTAAAGGGGGCCCTGACTCTACCTAACGCTAAAGGGGGCCCTGGCTCTACCTAAACATAAAGGGGGCCCTGGCCACCTACAAACTAAAGGGGACTCGTGGCTAGGTACCCACCAACCTATCTGGGGCTGGCCTACCAACTTATCCAGTGGGGGTCTACCTACCTAAATAGGGCCTGTCTAATTACCGTGGGCCTTTCCCCATTTGCCTACCTACCTAGGGTCTTGTCTACCTACCTGGTATTATAATTGAGAGGGCAGCAGTCCATAGTTGTAGCATTATCTCCAGGGGGTTAGTTCTCTCCCACCCCCCAAACCCCCTTAGGATACTAGGCCTTAGGTTTATGGCTTGTACCCGATCTCCACCCCGGGGCAGTTTATACAGAGGTGGGAATGGGTAAAGAGATGCTGGAAATTGAGGATTCTAAGATATTTTGTGTGTAAAATTTTTTTCAGGGATGAGTTGTGACCGGGACAAGTCATCATGGCAGTGTGGAACGGATGCAGAAGAAAAGGGAAAGAGAATGACTCATGAGAGAAGAGAACGACTCACCAGATAGGATCAGAGGTTATTTTACTACTTCACTGGCTCAGTGCTTTATTCACTGTAATGTGCTGTAACCCAAGCTGGTGTCGGATCACTATGTGGTCTCTATATGGCGGTGTTGTAGGTTATATCGGCGTTAGTATAGTGGCAGCGTACATGTGTCCCTGATTGTAAGAGTGAGGGAACACCTGACCCTGTGATAGGAGTTAGACTTTTAGGGCGACATGTATGAACGGGCTTTACGCCTGTTTTTTTGGCGTATCCTGCGCCTCTCAGCCTGAATCCCGCTGTCGGGGATGCAGTGTTAGGCGCAGTGTTCGCCACTTTCAGCTGCGCCCCGCATGAAGGGGCAGGCAATGGGCGCGGTGTGGGCGCGGTGTAGGCGTTCCGGGACGGGATGCGGCGCGCTCGAAAACTCCGAGGCATATACAATGGCGGCTCGCCAAAGCGTGGCGCAATGCAGCGCTCGGCAGCTCCGACAGTCAGACCTAGTTTATTTTTGGTCTAAATCCTCCGACAGAGGCAAAGTGAAGCAGGATCCGAACATGCGAGGAAGCAGATCAAAGATCGCGACAGAAATCTCGGCACTCCGCTCCGTGCAGCAGGAGTATGATTCCGAAAAAATCGCCTTTATAAAGGCGGAAAACAGTGTCAGAAAAGAGCTGAACGTAAAAAATAAACATAATACTAAAAAAAACACTTTCCAAAACTCTAGAACGGCGCAATATCAAGAATTATGATATTGTAAATTGCCGGGAAATACAGTAATTCAAATTCTGAAACCTATTCTCATTGGTCGGCATAAACCGGCCAATCAGAATAGGAGCGACAGTGAACCATTAAAACCTATGGGGAAGTTTAGACCAATCAGAATCCACGGCGGGATAGTTCAAAATACAGTAAAAATGCTGAAAAGAGCTGATTGGTTAAGCTACCGGGGACTTGGCTAGCTCAGCCAATCAGAATAGGAGCGACAGAGACCCATTCTAGCCTATGGAGAATTATTGACCAATCAGAATAGGAGCGACAAAGACCCATTCTAGTCTATGGAGAAGTTTAGACCAATCAGAATCCACGGCGGGATAATTCAAAATACAGTAAAAAGACAGAAAAGAGCTGATTGGCTGAGCTAGCGGGTGCTTGGCTATCCCAGCCAATCAGAGCGCGAGCTACTTCTCCCATTATAGTCTATGGAGAGATGGGCGCTCTGAAATCTCGGCACTCAGCGCCGTGCGGCATGAAGTATTAATAAAAAAATTATTTTTATTAAATGTAAAACATTATCAGATAAAGAGCAGAACCCTTCTTTACAAATAAAGCAGTTAAAAACCCGAACAACGCGTTTGTCGCCGAGACCGGCGCTACATAGGGAATTGCAATAGAGAGAATCGCCGGGAAATCAATAATTCAAATTGTTTAAGCTATTCTCATTGGTCGGCAGAAGCCAGCCAATCAGAATAGGAGCGACAAAGACCCATTATATCCTATGGAGAAGTTTGGACCAATCAGAATAGGAGCGACAAAGTCCCATTATATCCTATGGAGAAGTTTGGACCAATCAAAATCAAAGGCGGGACAGTTCAAAATACAGTAAAAAGACAGAAAAGAGCTGATTGGCTGAGCTAGCGGGGGCTTGGCTATCCCAGCCAATCAGAGCGCGAGCTACTTCTCCCATTATAGTCTATGGAGAGATGGGCGCTCTGAAATCTCGGCTCTCAGCACCGTGCGGCATGAAGTATTAATAAAAAAATTATTTTTATTAAGTGTAAAACATTATCAGATAAAGAGCAGAACCCTTCTTTACAAATAAAGCAGTTAAAAACCCGAACAACGCGTTTGTCGCCGAGACCGGCGCTACATAGGGAATTGCAATAGAGAGAATCGCCGGGAATACAGTAATTCAAATTGTTTAAGCTATTCTCATTGGTCGGCATAAACCAGCCAATCAGAATAGGAGCGACAATGTCCCATTATAACCTATAGGAGAATTGGACCAATCAGAATAGGAGCGACAATGTCCCATTAATATCCTATGGAGAAAAATTGACCAATCATATTCCAAGGCGGACAGTTCAAAATACAGTAAAAATGCAGAAAAAGAGCTGATTGGTTGAAGCGGCGGGGGCTCGTCCAGCATAGCCAATCAGAGCGCGAGCTACTTTCTCATAGAGTTCTATGGGGAAAAGAAATTCTGAGCGCGCTCTGTGATTGGCTAAGTTAAAAGAGGCGCGGTTTGGACCAATGGGAGAGGCGAGCGACGCTCCTATGGGTTTTTGTAATGCAATCTGAAATCAAACTGTACACGCCGAAATCAAATTATAACACTACAGAAGTGGTCCCGAATGTGTATATAAAACGAATGATAATATGGGGGTAACGAAAAAAAAATATTAAATCAATAAAATCATGTTTATTATCTCTATTTCGTTGCACCCATACTATTGATCCTTGGCTAACGAAAATAAAGAAATGGGCCCCTTTTTTTTTTGGGGGGGGGCGGGGTTCAGGTTTTTGGGGGGGGGGGTTTTTAACAGGGGGGGAGGCCCCGGTGCTTCAGCTCTATGGGGCCCCAAATTTCGTTGGCGGGCCCCGTCGTACCAATCATTTACAGGGAGAGACAGGGGGGAGTACTATCTGTACCCATCTTTACAGGGGGAGACAGGGGGGCAGGGAAATCTGTACCACATCATTTTCGGGATAGCAAGGAGGCGTACATCTGTTAAACCCCATCATTTACAGAGAGACGGGAGGCATTTCATCGTCCTACATCATTTACGGGGAAAACGGGAGGCAGTACATCTGTACCTATATATTTTACAGGAAGGAAAAGGGAGGCAGTACTACTGTACCTAATTCATTTACAGGGGAGACGGGGGGGCATACTTTTTGTCCTAACATCATTTACAAGGGGGGACAGACTTTTTGTACCTCCTCATTTACAGGGGGAGGCGGGAGGCAGTACTATCGACCTACATTATTTACAGGAAACAGGGAGGGCATAACTCTTACCTACATCATTTACCCGGGAGAAGCAGGGGAGGGAGTACTTTCTGTACCTATTCATTTTTAGGGAGAGACGGGGGGCTTCATTTACCTACTCATTTACAGGGGGGACAGGGGGGCCGTACTATCTTACCTACATCATTTACGGGAGAAGCAGGGAGGGGAGTAAATCTGTACCTACACATTTACAGGGGAGAAAGGGAGGCAGTACTACTGTACCTACATCATTTACAGGGAGAGACAAAACAGTACTATCTGTACCTAAATCATTTTTCAGGGGACAGGGGGGCAGTACTATTGACCCACACATTTAAAAGGGGGAGGGAAGGCAGTCTATCTGTCCCACATCATTTACAGGGGAGACAGGGAGGCATACTATCTGTACCCATATCATTACAGGGGGAGACAGGGAGGCAGTAACAACTGTACCCCACCTCTTTACAGGGAGAAAAGGGAGGCATACTACTTTCCTACATCATTTCAGGGGGAGAAGGGGGGCAGTAACATCTGTACTACATCATTTTCAGGGAGAGACAGGGAGGCAGTACTATCTTAAACCCCATCATTTACAGGAGGGCAGTTTGGCATACTATCTGTACCACACATTTACAGGGAGAGCAGGGGGGCAGTACATCGTACCTACATCATTTATAGGAAAATGGAGGGGGGAGTACTATCTGTACCCACATAATTTACAGGGAGAGGGAGGGAGAAGTACTATCTGTACCTACATCATTTTCAGGGAAAAAACAGGGAGGCAAAGTACTATCTGTTCCTAATCTTTTTTCAGGGGGAGACGGGAGGCAGTACTATCTGTACCTACATAATTTACAGGAGAGACGGGGGGGCAGTACTATCTGTACCACATAATTTAAGGAGAGACGGGGGGAGTACTATCGTACCTACATCACTTAGAAGGAATCAGGGAGGCAAGTACTATCTTACCTACATCATTTACAGGGGGAGGGGGGGCGTACTATCTGTACCTACATCACTTAAAAGGGGAGACAGGGAGGGGTACACCCGTACCTACATCATTTTTAGGAGAGACAGGGAGGCAGCACTACTGTACCCACATCATTTACAGGGGACAGGGATGCGCATATCTGTACCTACAAAAATTTTACAGGGAGAGACAGGGAGGGAGTACTTTTGTTTCCTACTTACTTACAGGGGGACAGGGGGGCATGCTTTTTGTACCCACATAAATTTTCAGGGGAAGACAGGGAGGGAGTATATCGTCCTACATAATTTACAGAAGATACAGGGGGCAGTACTATCGACCAAAACATTTCAGGGAGAGACAGGGGGGGCAGCACTATCTGTACGTACAGCATTTACAGGGAGAGACAGTGGGCAGTACATCTGTACCAAAATCATTTTTAAGGAAGAACAGGGAGGCAGTTCTATCTTACTACATCATTTACAGGAAGAGACAGGGAGGCAGAAATACTTTTCCATACATTTTTAGGGGGAAACAGGGAGGCAGTACTATTGACCCTTTTCATTTACGGGAAACGGGGTGCAGTACTACTTATATATCATTTACCCGGGAGAGAAGGGAGGCAGACATCTGTACCTATATCATTTACAGGGAGAGACAGGGAGGCAGTACTATCTGTACCTATATCATTTACAGGGAGAGACAGGGGTGCAGTACTATCTGTACCTATATCATTTACAGGGAGAGACAGGGAGGCAGTACTGTCTATACCTGCATAATTTACATGTTAGTCAGCGAGGTAAAACTTTTGGACCTGATGACTAATGCACCCAGAGAGAGCACCTCGATCCTAAGCTACGGTAGCTTATTGATTGGCAGTTTTATTTAGACAACTTATATACATATACATAGGTAGTGACTGTATGATTTTATTATTTGAGCAGCTTATGATACAGAAAAATTAAAGAAAAATGGGACATTATTTACTAAAAAAGACAAACACAAGGCCATACTTGCAGCTCAATGTCTGGACAATAGACTTAACCCAGTAGGAGGCAACACAATCCTCTGTGCTACTTGGGAAAGATATAACAGGTGCAAATAACTATGGTAATGAGCAGAAGCTTGCACACCCCTCATCTAGGGGAACAACTGAATGCTAAAAAAATACCTGAACCTTAAACAGGTCCCAGTTCACACCAGTATGCAAAAAAGCCACAGTATAATACATGGGGAGATTGCACAAATGCAAAAATACCGATAAGACAACCACTTACAGCCAACGATCCTTGAGGGGGTGGTTGCTGGTATTATAATTGCATACAGATAAGGCGATACAAAGGGTGCCAATTAAACAAATAGATGTAGTGCACCATGCTGGCCTACAGCCTATGACACCTCTACTATTGGGTGGGCTGCCCAGCACTTTTTGGGTGTCCAACATAAAATACTGCAAACACAGCACAATATCAGCAGCACTCTACAAGCACTAAAAAAACAGTCAAAGGGGACATAGGAATTTTTTTTAGAAAAAGCATTTCTGCTACTTTGGAATATATGAAAATTTTGAGGTTCTTAGTGTACATTTTTGATCAAAACTGTAAATGCCCACCTACCACAGCAAGGTGACCCCAATCTAGATGGGAAACTACGCTACATGTCACTTCTCTTGGTGTCTGTTCAGATCTCCACATTTCAGGGAGAGAAGATTCCAGCTATAACCTGATCTGATTAAGAAACCTGTGCAGATGGGTGGACTGCAAAAACCCAAATGGAGGCAGCCACTTCCCCATACAAACAGTCTAAAAACAAAATATGGTGAGCACATCCATTTTGAAAAATGAGTATATAGGTGCACGCTGGTGTGGCAGCCAAAAGCAATGCAAACACAACACAATATTAGCAGCACTCTACAAACTCTAAAAAAACAGTCAGGGGACATAGGAATTTTTTGGAAAAGCATTTTTACTACTTTGGAATACATGAAAATGTTGAGGTTCTTCACAGGTTTCTTAATCAGATCAGGTTATAGCTGGAGTCTACGCTCCCTGAAACATGGAGGTCTGAACAGACACCAAGAGAGGTAACATATAGAGCAGGTTCCCATCTGAACTGAGGTCACCTTCCCGTCGGTAGATGGGCCTTTACAGTTTTGATCAAGAATTTACACTAAGAACTTCGAATTTTTCATGCATTCCAAAGTAGCTGAAATGTTTTTCCAAAAAATTCCTGTGTCTTCTTTGACTGCTTTTTAGTGCATATAGAGTGCTGCTGATTTTGTGTTGTGCTTGCATTGCTTTTGGCTGCCACAACAGTGTGCACCTATATACTTATTTTTCAAAATGGACGTGCCAACACAAAATACTGACACCCTCTGCTCCCCAGTATATAGGGCAAAAAATTACATACTGGAAAATATCAAATATGAGATATTAGTTGATACAGTGGCTACTATATTTCAGAAGCTCGCAAACCTCGTCAAGGTTCCTCATATCTTACGAGTCCCTACAATAACAATTTCCAGAAAAATCACAGAAAAATGGGACATTATTTACTCAAAAACAGACACAAGGCTATACTGGTGTGATCCGGTACCTGTTTAAGGTGCAGTTTTTTTTTATTATGCAGTTGTTCCACTATTGGACGGGTGTTTGAGCTACTGCTCATTAGTTATCTGCACCTGTTTTATCTTTCCCATGTGGCACGGGGGCTTGTGTTACCTCCTACTAGGTTCAGTCTATACTCCAGCCATTGAGCTGTAAGTATGGCCTTGTGTCTGTTTTTTAGCATATAATAGACTATAAGGAAGGGGGAAGCATCAATACAAGCTACTGCATATGCACCAGGCCACCGAGCGGGCCCCATCCATGCTCAAGCCCTCTGCGCCCCCATACTTTGTATTTGAACCACTTTTTCTCAGTGTTAGCAGGATGATCCATCACCCTATACATAATGTATTCCACTTGTTGATGTGAGCAGGTACCGTACCGATTCCTTGCAATCCTTCTTTATTCAGCTCAGGGTTTTGTGCTGTAAACCTTCACTTATGGAAATGAAGTTGTTTTGTTGGGAATTCATGGAGGGATGCATGTGACAGGTCTGCAGAGACGGACTGAAGGAAGCGGCTGTTATACATATTGTAAACACGTTTGCTCCCTGACATTACCAACTGGCTTACCGCACTCAGGGAGGGAAGATCTACCATATCGTATTGATTATGCTTTATACAAGAAGCTGTGTTCTTAAGGAAATACTCAGGTGAAGTTAATTTTATCAATATTTCTATTTTTCCTACAATTTTTAGCATATGCATTTCTGGACACCATGCACAGAAGCCACCATGAGACAGTAACGTGACCATCTTCTCTGTGCATAGTGTCCAGTGTAATGTGGAGGTCAACTTGCCTGGTGGAGCAGGACTGTAATGACGCTGGTGGACTGCACAAACAACAAGCAAACAGGGAAGTACAACAGCAGTCACATGAAATAAAAATAGGAAGCTTGATGATTCAGCAAGTGTACAGATGAAGAAAGGGGCATGGTTTGGTGGAGATTCAAATGTGGGTATATTCCAGGAATGGGAGAGAAATTGCGATAACTGCCCTTAATGTAGTCACTGAAAAGTCACCCTATGACTGCCCCTAACACCAGAACCTTTATCCCTGAAGTTAACCCTAAAGCCCTTCCCTCAAATATGTCCCTAATATACAACTGACCCTAATACAACAAGTATCTTTAGGACCCAGTGAGTCCCAGGCAGGGCCCAACATGAACTAGACAAATTCCAAATCTACATGTCACGTCAGAGGAGGTGCATTGGGCCCTGACTGCCACCCAGACCACTGTCCCTGCCTACTTGGCATGCTGCCCTAGATGGCAGACCCCAACTGGACGACAGTCCCTACACTACTACGTGCAGGGCCGTCAGGGGAAAGCGAGTCAGACAGTGGGTAAAATGGTACGGGTACGCCAAAGGACGAACAGAAACCAGAGAATAACGGTAAACAACCCAAAGGTCCAAAAACACAGGAGGTCACACAGTACAAAAACAGAGGACAAAACGTATCAGGACAAGCGAAGTCAGGAACCAGGAGTAAACAAGCAAAAAGGTTACAGGGAACAAAGTGATAACCTTTCTCAGGAAGGATAACAGAAATGGGGGAGTTTAATGAGATGCCGGAGCCCGCCCAGCAGACGATTGGTGCGGCCCTCGGGCCCTTATTGGCATGCACCCCCTTGATTGATATGGTGCGGCTGTCACTCCAAGCTCATCAGCCCGGCCTCTCCTGGGTGTTTGATGATAGAGGTTTAAAACCCTTTTACCGTGCCTTGCTGCTTCACGGCGGATACATGCGCCGTGACACTATACTTCCAACTCCAGAACTTGGTCAAATAAACTGAGGCAAGTAAAAAGATACTTCAGCCTGACACAACTGAAGAAGACAATACTAGTGGTCTACAAGAAAGAACAATCCAACACATAAGACTAGATAGGACCAATGCTTCTATACTCTGCTATCAGATTGCCATTTTCAGCTGAGCTCTTTAGAGACAGGAGTACCTAGTAAGTTCAGGTGCATGGCCAGGTCAGTTGACATGCAAGGATCCTGAGAAGTTGCCATGGAACCACTCTACAAAAAAACAGACAACAGAAGACAGACGTAACCTTGAAACTCCTGCTGACCTGATAAGTAAAAGAGGATGAAATGTCAGTAGAGTTCTTGCCATTTGTAAGAAGTACATCATATTTTCTATTAAATTACTATATTATAATACTATATATATATATTTTGTAAGGGATCAGCTCAGCGGTAGGATAATACAGGCCAAGTCCTGGGGATCCGTTTAACGTGCACAAAGCATGGGCTTAACTTCAGCCAAAAAGGGGAACAAAACAGCTTTACACAGTCAGTGCTGGACACTTAGGCCATGTTCACACGGCTTAAAATGGCGCGTATTTCGGTCCGTAATTACGCGCCGGGTGCGCCAATTCGGGCGAAAACGGCCCATTCATTACGGTTAATTCACAGTTCTCATAGAGAACTATGGATTACGTCTCCTTCCCCGGCGAATCCGCCGGGCGGGGGGATAATTGACATGTGAATTATAGCGGCGTATTCGCGCCGCTGGCAATTCAAGTCAATGTGCCGGGAAGTGCGGCCCCCGCTCAATCCCCGGCTCCCCCCCCCCCGCCCCGTCCCACACGGCGTAATTGCGGGGCGTAATTACGTCGCAATTAAGCCGTGGTGAAAAGCTTTACAGTCTCGTGTCCAAATAAGCCTCCTGGCTTCCTTGTCCCAGCTGAAACCGGGTATGTAGTCTGTTCCTGGGAACTTTGCAGCATCAGCAATCTTCCCCTCGTTCACAGACAAATGCACTCTCTTCCTCTAACCACCTGACCCCCAGGCTTACATAGACCACTCAAGACCTGGCTGGACCTGGAATGTGGGAGCAGTCTTCCCACCCAACTCTTTGACTGCTCTTGTGAAAACCTGACCCGGACTATTTGCTTTGCAAGCATACTAACACTAAACGTGTGTCAGTGGCCAACCGCCGCCGACCAGGGTCGTTGGTAACAGGTATTTCCCATCCACCACAGTCCCCTCTGCCCTCTCTATATATATATATATATATATATATATATATATATATATTTAATATATATATATAGTACTCTGATATAGGTACAGATAGTACTGTCTTGCTGTCTCTACATTCAAATGATGTGGGTACAGCTAATAATGCCTTGCTGTCTCTCAATATGATGGCTAAACGTACAGACAGTACTTCCTCCCTTTTTCTCTATGTAAATGATTCAGGTGTAGATAGTACTGCCTCCCTCTCTCTCTATGTAAATCATGTAGGTGCAGATAGTACTGCCTTCCTCACTCACTAGAAATGATATAGATACACATAATTCTTCCTCTGTGTCTCAATAGATACTGTCACGGGTGCCCCTGCGTCCCTCACACCAGTGCCCCAGCTGCACGCGGCGCCTCGACCCCCATGTTGGGCTGTGGGTGCACTTGCAGCCTGGTCCCGGACTGCAGTTACTCACCTCTACGCACTCCCTGCAATGTCTCTGCTCAACATACGTGTGCCTCTGCTCTCTAGGGCGTGCACGTGCCAGCTCAAATTTGTCAAATTTAAAGGGCCAGCGCACCGGTGAATCGGATATCACCAGATGCTGACCCTATTTAACCCTGCCCCTTCCTTAGTGCTCTTGCTGGATCAGTAGAGCCTTGTTTCTAGTTGTTTCTAGTTATTCCATGGACCGTACCCGTTGCCTCTCTCCCTCGACCACAAACCTTTGCCGCCTGTCCTGACCTTCTTTCCTGTCCCCACCTATGAGCCTGCCTTATGATTTTGTACCAGGCTGCACCCTTGTTGCCACCGCAAGCAAGTCACGTCAGGGGCAGCGACCTGGTAGTCTCCCGCCGCAGCAAGCCCAACCTGACTTGCGGCGGCTCTGGTAAATATCGGGACCTACTTAGACTCCGCTCCCTGGCGGTGCTTGTTCCACTGTTTGCGGTGGCCCAGAGGATCCACTACTCCAGCCCTTACAGATACATGATACACATACAGACAGTACTGCTTCCCTGTATTGAACACATGCATGTCGCCCCAAGTGTCTAATTTACCTATAATTCACAGGACCACCCTGCTAAAGACCCTTCTTTTCTACAATTGTGGGCGGAAATCTCACAGAGTTTTCTCAGTATTTTACTTGTAGACGGGTAAGGTACTACCTGTGGAGAAAGGGGCTGTGGCCATTCAAAACTGGAACAGAAGGTGTAAGGGCCCTTCCAATCTATGAGGTGATAAGGGGAAAACAAAAGGTAAAAAAATATTGATTTCCAAAGATAGGGTAGTTCACAGAAAGGAGGGTGAGCTGGTCATTACCCAGCATTTGTATGTACAAATAAGTGCATGGAGTGATGGGAATACTGTTAAAAGTGAGGATGGCGGAGGGGTTAAAATGATGGACGACTAATTAAAGGGGTGTTTTCACCATGCTGTTCAGAGTCTGCTCTTTACAACCAGTTTAAGGCTCCCACTTCCTGTTCAGGCTTAGGTCGGTTCTACAGCTTCAGGCATCCGCTTCCTGTTCAGGCTGTGGGCGGTTCTACAGTTTTCAGGCTCCCACTTCCTGGTCAGGCTGTGGGTGTTTCTACAGTTTTCAGGCTCCCACTTCCTGTTCAGGCTGTGGGTGTTTCTACAGAATTTAGGCTCCCACTTCCTGGTCAGGCTGTGGGTGGTTCTACAGTCTTCAGGCTCCCACTTCCTGTTCAGGCTTTGGGTGGGTCTACAGTCTTCAGGCTCCCACGTCCTGCTTAGGCTGTGGCCGATTCTACAGCTTCAGACTCCCATTTCCTATTCCGGTATTGGGCAGTTCTACAGCTTCACACTTCCACTTTCTGTTTAGGCTGTGAGTGGTTCTACAGCTGCAGGTTCCCACTTCCTGCTCAAGCTGTGGGTGGTTCTACAGCTTCAGGTTTCCAATTCCTGCTGAGGCTGTGGGTGGTCCTACAGCTTCAGGTTCCCACTTCCAGCTCAGGTTGTGGGTGAATTTTACACCATCAGGCTCCCACTTTCTGTTTAGGTTGTGGGCAGGTCTACAGCTTCAGGCTCCCACTTCCTGCTCAGGCTGAGGGCGGTTCTATAGCAATGACTGACATTTCAGTTCTGCTATTCCTAGCTGAGCCTGTTAGAGGGACATTGGTGATTAAGGGGTTGTAACAGCAGGACACAAGGCTACAGAACTCTAACCGGTTAAGGCTTTTCAGTAAGAAACATAAAACAAGATCCTGTGCTGCTGATAAGAAACAGCAGGGAGTCATGTCACCATCCCAGCCAAATCTAGAGCGGAGAGGGGTGATCGGTAGCCTAGGAAACCGTCTGTACACAAGCAGGAGATAAGAACTGCTCTAACTCTGAAATGGAACAAAATCAGAACAGCAATGTATTTGGTAATAGTCTTTATTTACCTTTGCCTACATGTTTAAAGCTAATCATTGTGGTAAGAAAACCCCTTTAAAGAATGTGAATGGTCTGCCTAAAAGATGTATTTTCAGAGCGTGCTTATAAATATTCATGTCGGGACTTAATTTGATGTCTAGGGCATCATATTCCAGAGAGATCTGGCACAAGAATAGTGTTTAGAGTCAAGAGTGTAAGGGTCGGTTTATAAAAGAGGATTAATCTTAGACCAGAATGTGCAGCATGAGAAGGGTAATGAAAAGAGATGGCCGAGGAGATGTAGGGATGAGCCACACCAGGGAGAGCTTTGTGGGTAAATGTGAAATGGGACATGTTTGAAATGGTCTGCACCTGTTTTCTGGCAGGATGTGTGACAAAAACGGGTGCACATCCAACATCCTCAACACTGTTGTCTGCGCCAATTCTTATAGGGGGCATTTATTGCCACATTCAGAAAATTTCCCATTTATTACCCAGTATTATTTGTTTTATTCTTGTACATAGGGAGCGTATTATTAGTTTTTTCTTGTTAAAAAGGGGGGCAGTATTATAGTAAATTATATTCTTGTAAAGGGGGAGTATTAAGTAGTTATTTTTTTTGTACTAGTGGGGAGTATTATATGTTAATTTTGTACATAGGGGGGGAGATTAAGTAGTTAATTTTTTTGTACATAGGAGCAGTTTATAGAAAATTTTATTTTGTACATAGGGGGCTTTATTATATAGTTATATTCTTGTAATAGGGGCAGTTTATGTAGTTAATTCTTTTAAAAGGGGGCAGTATTTTAGAGTTATATTTTTGTACATAGGGGGCGTATTAATTTTGTTTTTTTTTGTAAAGGGGGCTTTTTTAGGTTTTTTTCTTGTCTAGGGGCGTTTTATAGTTGTTATATTCTGTACTGGGGCGTTTAAGGTAAAATTTTTGTACATAGGGGCAGTATTATATAGTTTTTTTTTCTTGTACTAGGGCAGTATTATAGTATTTATTCTTGTAAATAGGGCGTTTTTAGTGTTATTTCTTGGACATTGGGGAGTAATTTATAGAGTTATATTTTGTAAATTGGGGGGCAGTATTTTTATAGTTTTATTTTTGGTAATGGGCATTATTTAGGTTATATTTTTGTACATAGGAGGGATTTTTTATAGTAGTTTTATTCTTGTCATAGGGGAGTTTATAATTATTTCTTGTACTAGGGGGCTTTTTAGTAGTTAATTTTGTAAACATAGGGGCATTTTTACTTTTATATTCTGAAAATGGGGAAGTTTATAAAAAAAATTAATCCTCTTTTGTCATAGGGGCAGATTTTTGAGTTTTTAATCGGTTACAAGGGGGTATTTTAAAATGATAATTTTACAAGGAAAATATAAAAGTTATTTCTTGTTTTGGCAGTTTAATTTGCCCAAGGTTAATTTTTTCTTGAAAAGGGGGGAAAAA